>JACATO010001757.1:0-31110 GCA_018389105.1 Nautilus pompilius | reverse complement strand
GACACTTTTCAGAAGCTTTCATCAGCATTCGAAAGATCAAAGAGCTCCTGACTGACTGTGACTCGGTTCTCTTTTTGTTCATCTGACAGCAGACGCGGCACAAATTTTGCGGCTACGCGATGCATGTTCAATTTTTCTTTTAGAATCACGTGGCACAAATTTTACAGATGCCTACTTCTTCGGAAACTTCACAGACAGTCAGGCGATGATTTCCACAGATCACAGCACGCACTTTTTCAATGTGATCTTCATACGTTGTTGTGGAAGTCGTCCAGAATTGTGATCGTCTTCGGTGGACGTTCTTCCCGGTTTGAAATGCTGGTACCATTTGTCACATTGCGTACGGCTCAAACAATCCTCACCATAGGCCTGTTACAAACATTAGAAACTGTCTCTGTAAAAGTTTTTCCCATTTGAAACAGAATTTCACACAAAAAACATATTGTCTTCAAGATCTTACATTGTTCAACTTGCAACAAACATCAAGTGCACTAAACATACGTTCACTCAAGCGCGTGTAGATCGATGACTAAATTGCGTGCTGGTGTGATGTAACTATTATTAAAACTGAAGGTCAAGGTCACCAAGGCAGTCCTTACAATGAAACATCTTTCTTGGATTTCAATTATTTTAAAAATATTTTTCAAAGTTTATGTATCATTTGTTTTTCTTTCTTTCCTTCATTAACGTCTCAATGTTTACATGAACTGAGCAATTATTCAAGGTGTTTTTAACTCTAATTTCCATTAGCAAATACATTTTTATTGTTACGATTACATTTTTGGCTTCCAAGTAAGAGCAGCCCAAAATTCTACTACAAATTTTACTAATTGGCCAATTAATTGATAATCAGCCATAATTTGGAGGGATCCTAACCAAGCCAACAAACACATGATTACTGCTGCCACTAATAGCAAAGTTTATGTAAATGAAATAAATATTTTAGATTTAAAATTACACACAATTTTAAATTTTAATACAACTCCTAACATTCAAAAATATTATTATTTTAAATTAATTTTTTAAAAGTTTTTTCGGTTTGCTGTGATTTAATTAACTTTCAATAGGAGAGCACCATTCCTAGCATTGTAGAGCAACTAGAATTTAGTTTCACAATTAGTAGGTATGTTTTTTGTTTGCTATGCTAAATGAAAAGCTCACTTTTTGGGCCGCAGATGGTCAGGTGGTTAGCTCACTGCCTGCTGTGCAGACATCAGTTAGATCCATGCTGGAGATCTACCATGCCAATATTTCCTCTCACTCCACCAGTGTTGGTAACCGCCTCAACTGAGCTCCACCTCCACCCCACAGCTAAACAGGACTTCTAGTAATAGGGACTTTCCAACTACCTGCTAAAGACAGAAGTGCCGCCAGGCCCCTTAGTTGCTGGAATAATAAGGCTTGTTAGTGGTAACTATGCATAGATGATCTACTCCACCACGTTGTAGAATGGAATCCAATCCTCTTAGAAATTTAGTTTTAAGTTACAAAACATAAACAGAGCCCTTTATTACTGTGGTTATGGGCAGCACAGTAGTCCAGTGGTTAATTAAAACACTGAATGGTTACTCAAGAAAGGTCAAGGGACCACGTTTGCTTCCTGTTGGAATGGCTCAGTTTGGTAAACACCAAGCACGGTTTCTTTAGACTCTTCTTCCTCATTAAACAATCGTGTGGGTTTCCTTCCACATCTAAAAATGAAGAGCTCTGGTAGCCATTTTCCGATGTAGAAGTTCCAGATTCCATGTGGCACGGTACTTGCAATCAGAAAACAACATCACTGTTCCTTCCCCATGGCTGTTTACATTGTCAGAGTACAACAACAATAGTTATGGTTATTATATTGCATACATAAAGAAAACCACAATTTTGTTTCCCAGATTTCTCAATAAATTTTTACACAATCAATTCAATACAAAACAGATAAACAAACAAATACATTCTCAAAACAAAATCAGAAAGGCTGTTCTTATGGTGGTGCAATTTGAGGATATAATCAGGAATGAAGCATTCTGGAAAATCTGAAAATTTGCACCTGTGGGGAGGTCACGGGCTGTCTGAATCATCCATACTAACCACTATTACTGTTGTCTATTTAGAATAAACCGGGAAAAATACTTATTTAATAAATCAAAATAAAGAAGTGAAAACTACTGCTTATTAAGAATAGAAAGATGGATGTATGAGGATGCAGCATTAACCTTTTCCATCCAAAAAATGCAATGTCTAATAGGCAAAACGTGTAGACAATTTCCAAGACAGATGCACAAAATGAACCTTTCTGATTAAAATTATTTAAAAACATTAAAAAGTCACGGAATGGCTGAACCTAGCACTAATGACTTAGCACAGTTCAGTAATCCAATGAAAAGAAAATTGGTATTTATAGTGCAGAAAAAAGTAAAAAAAAAGACAGACTAAACAATATTGATTGGTTTTCTAGAATCTCCTCACTGTCATTACTTTTGACACCAAGTCTGTTGACCTTACTCTAATACTCAACTGAATTATAGAGAACTGAACTTTCAGGATCTACGTATTTTCTAATTACCTGTTGCCATATTTTTTGCAATTTTTTCTGAATGGTCATGCGTACTTTTGAAACTTGGACGTTTGGCTGAAATCTATGGAGCCGTCATTGCTGTGGTGGCTCAAATTAGTCTGGTGACCTGCAATATGCAGCCAGTGACGCTACTTGTTATCTGCCTGACCACTACTCTAATATGGCTAATAGTCATGTAGTAACAGTACTTGACTGAAATTATACAGACAGTATTATATAGGCACACATGACATGTTTGATGGCAGCCTGTCACTGACAGTGGTCTAATGATCTGCTCTGAAACATGCATTGGCGATTCACAACTAATCCATGTAAACAGCATATATGTCAGAAATACTTACAAAAACACATAACAATTACATGCTGCACAATAATGTCAAGCAACTAATAGGGTGAAGTCTTGATCTCTTTCAACTCTAAACATGCCTTCAAAATTTAAGTAAATCTATTTACTATCGATTAAGATAACAAAAAGTGAATGAAGCTAGTGCTTTTAAGATTCTTCAATAAAATTCCTGATGTTACAGTATTATATCTGTCAAACTATCTAACATGAATCAAATGGATTTAATTAAATCAGAGCGATAAAACACGATATTTATAAGTAATATTCTCTCAGTAGAAATATGAGCAGTTCTCGAGTTGCCATGAAACAGTAACTTCAGCATTAACTATCTATTCTAGTCAAAAACTACTGAAGCTATTAATTTCTAAGTTTACTATTTGTAAAATATCTTATTATAGGAATACAGAGCTACTGCAATTCTAGATCTAATATTATTTTCAGAAAATGCACATCATACACCTGTTACAAGGTATGTAATAGTCAGAATCCTCTTATAATCCATAGGTGCTTACTAAGGTCACTTTATAATCAACAAAGTGCCAGTTTCAAACAATGGGATACGTAAAAAATAGCTTTTTACAGAATAGTCAGATCAAAATCATTTGGAATCCTGTCAGAATTTTTTATTTAAATATTGCCTTGTTAGTAACTCTCATTCCTCTTGCTAGTAGTTCCATAGTTGACTGACATTTCACAAAAGTCCAAAGGAGAGTAGAGTCCAACTGTGCTTTTCAGAAATCTCTGATTTTTTTATAGTAAATTATTGTGTATTAAGCTTAGCAGAATGCTTCAGATCATTATCCAATTTGCCATCCATATCAACCTCATTTGCAATTCATTGTCTCCTTGCACAGCATAAAACTCATGCAATTTTTCACAATCATGCCTTACCATATGACAAAATGCTGCTTGTATTTAAGAAATTATAAGTAGATTGATCAAATATTGCATGTGTTGTTAGTTTACCTTTTTTCCGATATATTTCATGTCCCCTTCCTAAATTATAAATATGCATCTATTTTTCCAGTCAAGAAATTTACTGTTGTGCTATTTACGACTTGAAAATTACCAAGAGAAACAAAGAACAAAACATGAAAAACATAGATAATGGCTCTGCTAGGAAGCTAAAGGGAATGAAGTAGTAAAAGTAGTTCATTGCCAACTATGCATTACTGATGAAGATTAAATACTTTCACAATGTTGGTAAACTTGCACTAATGGGTCATTAACAGCCACTGAACTTTACTTTAAGACTCCACTGGGCTATGATGTCAATCATCTTAGTACAGAGTAAACTAGAATTGGTCATCTTTTTTAAATTTGTCATGAATATTCATAGATTGTCAGATGTTTTCAATAAATGACTGACTTTATTGTTTCTGTCTTTAATCAAATTGTGTTGATAATTGTCAGTTTACTATTATTATCATTCTTTATGGTTCATGTGACACATCATTGTAAAAACGCTACACAAATTCTTTCCAATCAATATGTAACATTCTTACAACTATATATTTCCTAAAATCCATTGTGACCTTTTCTCTTCTGTGAGAATGTTATTAAGTTTCATCAACTACACTGCCCAATAACCCCTCCATACTTCCACATTTCTACCACTCTGCTTCATCTGACAGCACTGTGAAAAATATTTGGAATTTCCAACAAAAGTGTTCACTACACAGTGCAGCAGACATCAAGCCTCCGAGAGAGCAGTACGGATAGAAAACACAGGGAAAAGAGGAGGAACATCTAAAAGCGGGGGGACAAATATATTATTATGTTGAGCAAACTAAATTGACAATTTATAGCATAGCTGAATAGTATAAAAAAACCTAGTCACCCTGACAACAGTAAAAATGGGTCTTAGAGCTGCTGGTTTAAATAGTTGTGTGGATATTTAAAAAAAACATGCTATGCATTCTAACAGACCAAGAAAGGAAAAAGGCTGGACTGCACAAATACTGAACAGTAGAAGACTGGAACAATGTTATGGATTGATGAGTCAAAGTTTGAGGTGTTCTGGTCCAAACATAGAATGTTTTGCAGACAAGTTAGAGAACATTGGCAGAATAGAGTTGTTCCTACAGTTAAACAAAAAGGCAACATGAAGGCTTGAGGGTTGTTTTGATATAATGCAGCTGATCTTTGTACAATTAATGGAACATTGCATTGATAAAAGAGTGTTATCAGTCTTCTGAAAAGACATGCAATTTCTTCTGGCAGTTGATTAATGTGCAGCATTTATTTGCAACAAGATAATAACCGTAAGCACATTTCTTAATTATGCAGACAGTGTGTGCATATAACAGGATCCCCCCCAAGAACACAGTTTGGCCACTAAAATCATCTAATTTATCACCCATAACATTTTTAGGTGATGAACGACAAAAACGTCAGGAAAATGATGCCACATAACACAAAACGGCATAAACTCAACATCATCATCATAATAATATTTGCCAAAGTTACTTCATGGACTCCCAAAAATTTGCAAAGTTGTTATTCGAGCAAAAGGCAGAGGGAGTTACTTTGATGAAGCAAAGGTTTAAGTCACAAGTTTATTATTTTATTTCTTTTGCATCCATCTACTGAATCTTACATTCACTATTATGGTGAGAAATGAATAAAATGGTGATATTCTTTGTAGATAATTGTTCCCACATTTGTGTTTGCTTCAAACCTTTTTGCCAGTAGTTCACATATAACTATATATGAGGATACAAACAATATACACCCTGATGTATTCATGAATTATAAAATATATATATAAAATATTAATGGTGATTTCAGGTCTGAAAATTATGGTTCTGTTAAACTGTTAAAGTAGGGTTTAGTTTGTTAGAATTTAATTATTTAAAAAAACAACAAAACAAGTTCTATAGAGTAGGTAGGTGGGTAGGTGGGTGGGTAGTTAAAGCAGGTAAAGTAGGTAGGTGGGTAGTAGGTAGGAGGGAGGGCAGGTGGGTGGATAGGGGGTAGGCAGGTAGGTAGGAGGCCTTAAGGCTGAAGGCAGAAGTAATTGTTATCCTGATCCATTAAGACATTTTTTTAATTTGCCAGATGTAATCTGATAATTACAGTACACGGTAATACACGGGCTCATTAGGCCATAGTCAGTACAGTACTCTTACCTCTCCACCACCCACAAACAGTCGGTGTATCACCTACAACAACAGAACTCCACCATCTTCTAAAAGTATTGTATTTCTCAACTCCGAGTCCAACCGGCTCTCGGCGGTTTCCTGTTTTACCGTCGTAAAGTAATAAATATCTTTAAATATAACAAACAACTCACTGTATGTAGAAGTGAAATATCACATCGCCGACGAACACCGACAGATGACCGCAGTAAAATCGCCACAGGGACAAACGACGCCGTCACAATTACTTCAACACAGGAATTCATTCTCGATGGCCGTCGTCCTCTGGATTCCGTAATAATCCCCGTCCTCCAAGCCAAGATATCGCTGCATTACCATCAGCACCCGTATCTATAACCAATCAGTCTGTGTAATCGGTAATCTCCATCAGTAATTTGTCGGTTATTAAGCAAAGTACGGAACAATCTGCTGCTGGAGCTCGTGGACGACCACGAGGCGTTTTAGATAAAATAGGAAACCGAGTTTTAAGTGAAATTTAAACAAGTATTTTATTTTACGACGGTAAAATAGGAAACCGCCCCAGCACTTTACAGTGATATCATCATCATCATCACTGGTGATGAGAGACTAACATCGACAACGAAACCAAACCGGTCAGGGACCCAGTCCGCCCGCCATTGTAGCCGCCGTCGTCTGCCCGGCCGGCCGGCACCTTCACCACCCACACCATCACATCACCGTCGGCTAACTCCTCCATCAATTACTCCTCCGGTTAATTTCACAAGCCAGCGAGATAATGTACTCGTAAGGAGAGACAAACCTGAGAGTTTAGAAGGAGACTCGCAGTCCGTCTCAGTTCTTCTGCCATCCAACTACACGACCTTTAACCTAAACATGGCGCCATTTTCCGCGGGGAGACATCACTGCAAAATCTATACTCTGAATAATATTTGTCTTATTTTTAAGTTAGAATTTTAT
Source organism: Nautilus pompilius (assembly GCA_018389105.1). Taxonomy (NCBI): domain Eukaryota; kingdom Metazoa; phylum Mollusca; class Cephalopoda; order Nautilida; family Nautilidae; genus Nautilus; species Nautilus pompilius. The sequence goes on along the minus strand of JACATO010001757.1, from coordinate 24,122 downwards.
TAATAATGTTTAAAATATACGTATAAAATTTTAAAAATTTAGTAATTCAATGTCAGCCTTAAATTTAATGTTCAATCCATATTCGTTCCAAAGTAGTTTTGGCTAAAACCCTGTAGTTCTAACATACACAGGGACCGTTCATGTTACAGAAAACTAGGCGATGTGAAGTAAAATATCTTAATGCATTAAAAAATCTTTCTTTCTTTGTCTGTAAACATTCAAAATTAGTCTTCAGTATCATTGTAGTAGGAATAGTGGAGGTATCTAAAATAATATTTGTTAGATATGGTTGTAGATGTTTTCTGATTATGAAAATTATTCTCGTAATTACCATTGAAGGAAAACACTGTATTTTACATTGGGCAGTGAAAATATCGTAGCAATCCTAGTACCTAGTGAAGCAATTTTTTACATTCCAGACTTCAGCCCTTAAAAAGAAGCGGCAACAAAATATACTAGAGTTCATGCGAAAAATCCCAAAAGGAAGAGGCCAGTGAGGACGTAACAGTAACACAGCCATCTTTGATGAATGATACTGATGAGACTTCTGCTTCTGATACTGTGCCACCTACAGATGAGGCAGATGCCGCATCATCTCTTCCAGACTGCTTCCATCATGAAATCAGCATTATGATTTCTGTGACTATGTGGAAAATGTCCTACAAAATTCCCACAACCCTGCGATTCCTCAAAGTGTACAAATGCTAAAAATATTGTCAGTACTATTGCTGTCAGTTCTGCAGAGGCAGAAAGAGGTTTTTCAAGAATGAATATTATATATTCAGATAAAAGAAGCCGCCTTACAGTTGAGAATGTAGCAAACCTTATAACAATTAATCTGATTGGCCTCCCATTGGACAATTATTCTTTTGAAGTCCCACATGACCCTCATAATCAATAGGTGATTTACTGCTGATCAACTGATCAATAGATTTTATCTTGTCTGTCATGGAAGGTGTTAAAGACATTATTTAACAATGATTGTAAGACAATTAAATATAGCCAATGTAATGAACCTCAGACAACGTTACATGTACCTAAGGATCAGACAATCTACTTTACTGAGAAAACATCTTTCCTCCCACCATTCTGTAAATATTCTTGCACACACGAGTGAAGCGTGAGGCTCACCAAGGGTAATACTGGTAGTCTGGTAATTTGATAGCAGGCACCAGACAAAACATCACTTGTAGAAAGCACCACAAAAATTTCACAGCAAAATTGTCACTGTCCAGTTTTATAAAATACATATAAAACACTTTTTAACACAAAAAAGTTATTTTCAGTCAATGGAAGAACTACAGAATATTTATCCTGAAAGTTCTTAGTCAGACTGCCATTTTCTGTGATTTTTAAAATTTTCCTTCCACAAAATTTCTGATTTCAAAGTTAGGTCGAATTGGACTAAAGGTCAAGGGTTAATCTTCGGGCAAAAAATAACCTATAGTCCAAAAAATACGATAGTTCACAAAAGTCAGGCAGCATATAAACTCCACTTACACATTTTTGTTCCTTTTAGGGAGTTATTTTATGCTGAATACACTGAATTTAACTAAGATTTGGTTTCTCCTTCAGTTATTTTATGAAAATCAGTGCGTGTGTTTGTTTTTATATATATATGTAATAATATTCATGTTGAATGTTTTTTCAGTATTTCTCCCTCAACATAAAGGACAGAACCATTGCTGACTAAATACAAATTGGTACAATGAAAAACTAGCTAGTAGATTATCATAGCTCTTCTCTTCATCAAAGTACATCTTTTTTAATTAAATAATTTCAAACTTCTCTTTCTTTATAAGACTCCTTGCCACTGCTCGTTCAATAGAAAACAATACACTTTATTAAGATTTTGGTGTCATCTTAACCATAATTCATCCTACCCTCAAGGAACAACTGGTTTCTCCTAATATCATTATCTGTTATTGTAGAAAAATAAGTCTCTTGTCCATTAAGAACATTCTGTTCTTCTATTCACTTTCCAAATTCTGCTCTTTGAATAACTTTCAAACATTTTAGTCAAATATAAAATATATTCACTATCTTCAGCATTCATAAGAAAGAGGCCAGTAGCTGGGCACCAAGAAAAATGCCACTCAACTTAACTTACTAATACAAATATATATATTTTAAATAACCATTCAATCAAAATAAAAATTTATATACATCAGAATATCAGCTTAGAAGGAAGTAGCCAGACACCAAGATGTTATTCTACATACAATGCTGTAGAATCTTACTTGGAGGAGGAGTCTTAAGCCTTGGTGTATGGTATGTGCATCATTTGCAGTGTGGTTACTTCTTCAACAGTTTGCAATATGCCATTAGCACCAAGCTACTTGTACCTATACTAGTATTGAGAAATGTCATATGCTGTATGTACAAATTGTGCTCATCTTGTTATAATTTGCTGGCTGCTACATTCACAATATGGATAAATGTACACGACATAGTTACTGGAAAGAAGCAAAAGTTATTTCAAAACATAAAAAGTGGCAAACAGGAAAATATTTACAAAATTTCAAATTTCTTGCTTCGTATACAATAAATAAAGTTTGTCGACTGTTGTATAAATGTAGAGAAGATTTAATACTTGTCACCACGACAAAACAAGCCAACAATTAGTATACGAAAGATATTCTTTTCTGTCATCCACAAATCTTCAGGGTAAAATATTAACCTTTATGCCAGGTGAAACAGTCTTTGCTGATCACAATCTGCATTGGTCTGGCGTCTTCAGCAGGATCCTACAACAAACAATTAATATTATTATTTTAGCAATTAATGATACCGCCATATTGGATGCAGAGTAATTTTTGAATACTTTTTTCTGAAAAAAACTGCATCTTATAAGCCGGCAAATACGGTAGATATAAACAAAACAAATACATGACAGTTTCTTGACTCAGTCATACGATAAAAACTGAAACTTCCAGAGTTCTGCGACCCACAGCTTTAAATAACTCAGTCTCTAAACACGGATTTCTTCAAATCCGCATCCACAGTTCTCAAACCTGGCTATAAAAAATTAATATAAAAAAGAAAAATAAAATTATTTCTCTAGCATTTAGTTTAAAGCAAACCATACAAATACTCACTATGATCTGATCTGACAAGAATGCTCACTATCTGGAGGCAAGTTTTGGTTCTTTTGCCTCAGCTATTACACTCAGCCTGTAGCACCAATGCTATCGTTTTCCTCGATCTTGTCAACCAACCCGTCTTCATGGATTAAGGCCAGACTCATCTACAAAGTCACCTGCCCAGCTTATCTGAGTTTAGCCAAACTCCAATGACTACTGAAAGAAAGTTATCCTGGTTGTTCAAGCAAAGTTTGGTGTTTGTAAAAGTACATTAACAGAAATAAAGACAAATCAATCAAAAGATTATTCAATATTTTGTGTTTTACTGTTTCTTTCAAAAATCTAATATTGTATTCGCTCAATGACTGTAAATCAGTTTTCTCAAATTGTGTGGATTTTGCAATTTTGTTAATAAGACAATTTTGCACTGCTTAATTTTTGTAATCAGATGAAGGTTGCAGCTCATGATGTTTATCAACTTTGGGCAGAATATGTAGTTGATGGCTACTACGGTCATGGAGAATTGTGATCATAGGTTTACACAAAAATTAAATTTGCACAACTGAATTTTGTATATAATTCATGCTGGCAACATAGTAAGGACATATTCATCATCTGTAAAGGGTGGAAATTATCATTTTAATGCTATTTTTGGTAAACAGCAGGTAATAAATATGCATCCTGTTTACTCTCACTTTAAATGTTTTCCTAATAATTTTTAACATACAGACATTAATACAATAAAAGTGATTTTAAAAAATAACGTGATTCCAGTTTGTGCCGTCATATCACTGGAGTCACTGCAAGTTTGCAAGAGGGTTCCTTCACTTTTGACGTTAAATAACATAGAAAATTCCATCAATCCCAAATTTTAGAAAATTTAAAAACAGTGTATCATGCAAAATGTATCTGTTATATCTAAACGTTGAGTTGGACAACTTAAGCCAAAGTACTGTGATACCTGACATATAAAGGGTTAAAGTTATTTACCATTTTTCAAAAATTTTAATTTGAATTAGAAGTCATCCTTCAGATATTTAAAACTTGTAGCCTATGAATTAACATGAAACATCTTGAAGCTCATCATTAAGCTTTAGTATTAAAAGAAAACGTTTTTTACATTATTTTCAGAGCATAAAAACAACTTTAATGGAAATTGTCATCAACATATTGGTTTTACATTAACCTTCGTAGTATCGCTGAACATCATAACCTCAGATGTTGTTTTTCTTAATGTTACAACAGCTAAAACAATGACAAATAAATTGCTAAATAGTTTACCAACAAACCAAACATTTCTCCTTCTTTCTGAATTCATCACACCTTGCTTTCTTCATTAGTGTTTTAAGGGAATAAACTTGACTCATACCAGGTTTACATTTCCATAATCTCTAACTTGTCTGTCTACAAGAGAGTCTTTCAATGTGTCTCCTTCACAACTCTGACGTGGTGCGTTTGATCGTCTCTAAAAGCATCGAATTTACGTTTGGATTCCGAGTGAATGTGCACATTTTGAATCTGTCAATCACGGAGCAAACTGAATTTAATTCTGATCTTAATTACCACTGAAAGTTATTATCTACTGGCTGATGTTTCTTAGAGAAGATATTCCAAATGTTAATTCACACATACTTAAGTTTCAGACCTATTACACCACATTTCATTAGACCTTCACCTTACCATTGTGTGTTTTGCTGTAGTACAGCCTTTTTAAAACTAGAGAGTAATGATCTCTATAGGTTATATTTTCACTGGAATTTTAATGAAATTATTTGGCTGTTAATGTTCGCTGTGGATGAATATAGTCTGTTTATTAAAAATTGTTACTAAGCAGATTCTTGAGCTAATAACCAGAATAAAATGACAGACATACTATCTTAGAATCCATGTGTTTGAGAAAACTGACAACCAAAATGTGAATACCAATATAATTCCAAGCTTCTTGAAACATTTCGGCAACAGATTTTGCATTCTTTATCCGTTCATAAAGATCGCTCTCATTACTTCATCACTTTAATTCTATTAACTATATGGCAAAAATAAATATAAAAATATTAACAGAAAAGCATTAACAAGTCAGTAAGGAGTATCCATAAGAACCAAATATTTCACAGTTTACTTTCAGACTGATAAACTCGAACAACATTTTCATGATGATTAGAAAATAATTCCTACCTTTAGGATTTTGTAATTTTTTCTAACAAATTCTGTTTCTTACAGTGTTGCTACAAACTTTTCTCACATAAAATAATAATATATATATCCACAAAATATGGTGAAGATATCAATCATTAGACAGATCATAACTATATGTGTAAAGGCAACGTGAATTCGATTTAATTAATACCTAAAAATCAAACGTTCTTCACACGGAATATTATTTCTTATCTCATACTCTTCTTTTACAGTACAAAACTGGAATGACAACCATGAGAATTCTTCTGACTCGACCCACTGAAAATCAACCCTAATATAAATGTGTTCTATATTTGTTTGCCACCTATGATAGCAATATAGTAAATTAACCTTTAAAACTTATGAAATTAATGATGTAACTAAAAAGTATGTGATTCCACAGAGCCGGACCGTTCATCACATTTAGCGCTACACCAATTGATTTACTAAGTGCAATATTTTAGCAGGCAGTTCAGTTATTTACAGAAAGTAATTCCTATACAAGTAAAATTGTATTTACTCCTGACCCACAAGTTTTAGAAAACTACATAAATTTATTCAAAATTAAAACATAAAAGTTTTTGTTCATAATCAATAATATTATCATGAACAACAAGTATATACAACTATATTTTATATAATGTTTGATGTCTTTGTTTATATTTTGACAATTGCAACAACAAAATGCCAGGCATCCAGATATCAACCAGAGGCCGGAGCCAGTAAGGTTAGCTGGCTGTTTGTGCTGTGATGGTGGACACTCATCTAATGTGGCACTTTTAAAAATACATTGTATGCAACTACTGCTACAAGGCCGGTCATATTGGCTCAGCTTGCACATCTGGGAAATGGGGTGGGGGGGGGAAAGACAAATGCAAAACCAACTTCCTCAATACTCCTCCTGGCCTACAAGATTAATGAAACAAACCACCCCTGTCATCAGAGCTCTCAGTTGTTGACCCTTTCCATGTTAGTTCAGATAAATAGTCTGAATCAGTGTTGATTATAATTGACAGTTGGGTGAAATGTGGAGATGGACATTGGCACTGTTTCTCTCAATTATTAGCCAGGCAGCTTTCCAGAGCCTATGGGGCAAGAGAGCAACCCCATTTTTGCTTGACCAATATACCCACAAAATACAGCGCCAAAGATCTTATCTCATCATTGTAACATAATAAAATTAATACATAATCCACCAGTAAAAAATGAAGGAATACTTCAAATGTCAACCATTCAGCCTTTATTCCATGTTCTTCTTGCATCCACAACAAAAATAAAGCAAAATTGGCAAATATGGACATTTCTGAAGGCATTAATGCTATGTATTATTTGTAGACTATGGAATTACATATCACCTTGCTTTTCATAATCTGAAAATTGCAATATCGGCATTTTAAGTTCATATTATTCTTTTGTTACTTTTATAATAATAAAGATATATATATTACTTTTACATATCAATGGTTTTGCTGACTTGTCAATGATACCTTATAGCTAGAAAAATGAATTATTGACTAAAATATCAATAACTAATCAGACATTTAATGTTTTTAATTAAATCTTTTATTTGAACACATTTTCAAGTCAACCATTAGGAAAACAGACCAAAACCAAATAAAATAAACTAAAGACAAACATTTTTTAAAAAAGGCACAAAACAAAATAATAAATTCCTAAAATAAAGTCATGGCATGGACATTTTTCTAAAAAGTCTTCAAAAACAATACATATATCACCTTAAAATTTATACATTAGAAACCAAACTACAACAATTTTACAGGTAAACATGAGACTAAAGTCTCTTTTTAAAACATTTCCTGATGTGAAGTAGCTTCGGTTCTCTAAAACAGAACAGAGAATCCAATTTTCTGTTTCTATAATATTAATTTATATTTTTTCAAGGTGGCTTGAGACAGTGCACTTCTGCTGCTGGTAAATAAGGTTTTGAATTCTGTAAATAAAAATCAGTTTTGGTTGTTGTACCCAGCCTATCTGTGGGAGTGAAGCCGAACTGGTGTGCGTCCATTGATGTCTCCGCAATGTGGCAGATCCCATGTTTTTTCTAAGCAGAATGCCCCAGTGGCAACAGTTCGACTGCCAGCCCCCGTCCGCAACAGCAATCAGTGGCCTGACGCAAGCCTGAGTCATTGCTGCGGCTGGCAGCTGCAGAAGGTGATAGGGGAGCTATATAGTTGTTAATGTAAATAGTTGTGGACTGCCTGCCTAAACAGAATTGTCATCAGCAAATATACCCCTCTGATGACCACCTTCATGGATCAGAAAAGATGGAAGTCAGACTTACTATAATCAGGTAGATGTTGTTCTGTAATGATGCACAACAATGCTGCCATACTCAACTACCCAGTACCACAGTTATCTCAAAAATCCAGCACAGTAAATATGACAGATTTTGAAAAGGCCAGGCTCTTTTCAGGCATAATATCCACACAACCATACATAGTTCATTTACTCTATATTTTTGAATTACCAATTTCATGGTAGCTGAGGATAATATTCTCTTTTCAAGCATCAAATATTTCTCAACTCATGCAATCAGAGAGAAAGGTACACCAGTTTACAATCATTTAGACATACGATAGATAGGTCCATTGGCTATGGTGCTTCCAATGAACTGACTTTAGTATAATACAGACACACAGATAAGACAGATTAAAGCTTATCTACAATTCAGTGGTAGAGATACAGTATTCAGCATCTTCCAGCTGAAGCAAGACAATGAAAAAACAAAAACAAAACCACCCCATCTTCAAATGTACAATAGTTTTTGTTATCATTTAATACTACACTTCTATTTGCCCTAAACATTTTGTTTAAAACTAATAATAAATACATTAACAATTTTTGGTCTTTGTTAGAAAAATCTGTTGAGAACACAGCAAAGTCTCCTGTAACACCAAATCCCATGGAGGTTAAGGATCCAGAGGACATCACAACCTCTGAAGCAATAGCTACAGAGGAAGGTGTCCAGGCCCCTGGAACAGACAAAGGCGTGAACTCCTCACCACACAAATAGCCAAAAATCAAGGAGACGAGGCCCCAAGCGGACCAGCCCCGAATCTAACCCACCCACACCACCAAAAAGGGAAATAACGGAAGACAGCTGGGCCCGCTCGCTGGAGGCCCCCCTCCGACACTTTTTAGAATCAGTCACAGCCCCCCCCCCTCTATCTGTCACAATGACTCAGGGGGTTGATGGAATGAAGTACCCACCCGAAAAGGTGCCACTTTCATTTTGGACAGATCTTTAGGATACAACTCTGTGATGCCCCCAGGACGATGAGCCAGGTTTAGCGATCACGTGAACACTTAGCTTATTTTCCCCCTTTTCTCGGTGAGCTTTAGTTTACCTGCCAACTGTAAGTTATTTAAATATTTCTGTCCTTATTCTGTTTGTTCCTATCTCCACTTAGTTTCCTTTACAGTTGTTTGTATATTTTCGAACTTAATAAGTATTAAAAAACGATGGAGCCTCAGCCATCAGCCTCCTCAGCAGGTTCCAGAACGGCTAGACAAAGGAAGGTAGGGGCTAGCAATAATAATCTGAAGGACTATGAGGACAACGGAGGAACACAGACTGTCGGTCCTTCAGAGATTTCCTGAGGGAGTCGGACACGGATCCGTCCACTCCTCGGAATCTAAATTCCGAGAAGAGCAGCTCGCTCTTCCTCCAGGCTAACAAAGCGGTAAGTTGCCTGGAAGTAGGGAAAGCGTCGTTCGATGCCAGACTCAGCGAGAAAGTCTGCAGTCATTTCCAGCTATGGAGGGGCCATCGAGATGGCGAATTAATCTCGACCCAAAGCCTCTCCATTACGGAATAAACTATACTGTAAGAGGCGCCAGTCCCGTGGTCCGGGTAAAGGTCCGCGGACTGCCCTGGCCAAGTGTGGAAAGGTAATCGTACCCTTGAAGTACGATGATTGCCTGAGTGTTCCTCTCAGGACAGAGGACAGAGAGTTATATGATCGAGGGCCTGATTCTCCGGGAGCCTATCCCTAGAAGAACCAGAGAAATGTCGGACATATTCCTTCTCGGTGGTCTACAAAGACCAGCCTACAGAACCACCGTTTTGTAAGATCTGCAAAGAAAGGGGGCAGGTGCACCGCGGAGAGTTGCCAGAGCTCTGAAACCCCTAAAGATAAGGATCCTCCGAAGGAGCCCTCGGAGGAGAAAACACCACAGACGACTCAACCTGTGGAAAATTTGGCTCCAACAGATCAACAACCCGCGGAGGACGCCATAACCCCTCCAACTTCAGCTCCAGAGGAAGATAACCTGACCTCTGGAAACAGTAAAACCGCGAAAGACATCAGTCCGCCCTGAAGCTGCTAACCCAAAGAGCAGCAAATCCAAGACTAAGACATCCAAACGCCACCCGAAAGGAAGGCAAGGAAAGTGGGGTTTTGGATACGTTTGCCAAGGATGTCACGCCATTAATTCGTAAAAATAAAAACAGGATCTGGTGATGGCTTCCTTCTCTGGCCTCTGGCTAAGATCTTTGTGTCTACGTCCGAGATTACCGAGTTGTGTTGTGTGGGCGAAGCTTCATTGAGGTGGTAGCTCACAGTGTTCAAGGTAAGTCCTTTTTCTTGTTTTCTTTTTTTTCAGTGTGTCTTTTTTTTCTCATGGATAAGTCACCATCTTCCCAGATGGCGACTACCTCCTATGCGGACGTGACCCGGTCTTCTTCTCCGCCACCGGTCCTGCCTGCTGCCAAATCAGACCAGCCGTCGTTTCGAGCCTTCTTGCAAGGTCTCGAGGAGGACCAAGAGAATAAAAGGCCCATCACTTTCTCCAGGAATTCCTCCCTTTTCCTGTACGGCGATGGGGCCGTTAATAATGTGGATGTCGGTGTGGCCATCCACGAAGCCGGGCTTGGAGCCAGGGTTCGGGCGGTGCTCTCGGGCTCTGGGGGGGCTACAGAGATCCTCTGCAGCTCCCCTCAAGATGCTGAGTTGCTCTCAACCCGCAACCTAGTGGTGAAGGGGGTAGGCTACCCCCTTCGTGGATCCAGCCCGGTGGCCTGGATCAAGGTTCGTGGCCTTCCACTCGCCACACCGAATGCCATACCTGAAGGCATTCTCTCCCGTTATGGGAAAATCTTAAGGCCTCTAAAGTATGACTGCCTGCCGGGACTGCCTTTCCTTTCCGGACAGCGCAGTCTGAAGATGATGTTGAGGGAGCCGATCCCTCGACGAATCCGAGAGGAGATTGAGGGAAGGTATTATACCTTCCAGGTGGTCTACAGAGACCAGCCCCGTGCACCTCCCTTTTGTACTCGGTGCAGGGAGACAGGCCATACTGAGGCCACCTGCTCAATGTCCCTGCACCCAGGTACCGGAGCCAACACCGGAACCCTCACCCGCACCTACACCGACGCCAGAAGAACTAGCCAGAGTTAACGCCGGAGCCTGTGCGGGCAGAACTGCCCGAACTAGCACTGACGCCGACGAACAACACCATCCCGCCCAGAAGCCTGCACCTCCCATGGCTCCGTCGGCGGAAACAACAACTTCGGAACCTGTTTCCGACACCACTGCCGCCGCCGCTCTTGCTCGGTACCTCCCCCTCCGTTGCCGCGGAGGTTCGGCCCCGGGTGTCCCGGGCGGCCAAAAGAACCGTGCGGGACTCCGCACCTGTTTCACCCCCAAAACCAAGGAGCGACGTCGGTCTCACTCACTCGAAGCTCCTCTTCAACAACTTATGGAGGCTATTTCACAATACCCTCCTGTAACTCCGGGGGCTGCAGACATGGAAGAGTCGTCCGAATAAAGGAGACCCTTCCGTTTCGACTCCTTTCGGACACTTTACCTACTGACCGTCCTCGGACTTTAATCACGCATTTGTGACTATGAATACGCTTGAAATTTTTGTCCCTGAATTGAGAGGGATAAAATTCAAGTCCCAGTGGAATACTTTCCTAGACCACCTACAGCATTCAGAACTTTCTTCTATATTGCATGCAAGAACTCCACTTACAATCTAACAAGAATTAGCTAGTTATTTTGCTAACTGGTCTGGACTAATTCACTCCAGCCTTGAAAAAGTAGGTAGGGCTAAAGGTGTTGCTATTTTAGTACATAGTAACCTAGGTTTTACGATAGAGCACTCTTACAGTGATAATCATGGGCGTATCGCCATAGTTATTTGCCAAACCCAGTTCCAAAGAAAAGTGTTGATCGCTTCAGTGTACGCTCCCACCGTTGCGAGGGAACGGACTCTGTTCTTTCAGAACTTCAATGATATCTTAGAGCAGGAGCTTAGGTCTCACCCTGCTGATGACTTATATATTCTAGGTGATTTTAATTGTGTCCCATCCCATGACCTCGATAGGCAGGGACCGGACATTAAGAGTAGGACGCATCTGATCGGGGCGCCGCAGCTGCAAACCATGTGTTCGCAGTTTGGCGTGGTCGATGCGTATAGATTCAAAACCCAGACGCGTTGTCATACACTCACTTCAGTAAAAAGTATAACGTAGCAACTAGAATAGACAGAGTGTATGTCTCTAAACACGTAGCGCAATCACTTCAAAGCGTTTCGCACGACGCCTTCGCGGGAAGTGACCACTTCCAGGTTCGGGCTGAGATTCTTCTTCCGGGGAACGCCAGGGGACCGGGGCTCTGGAAGCTCAACAACAGTATTCTGACGGAGTCAGAGTATGTTGAGGGTGTACAGAGTCTCTGGGAGGACTGGTCGCTTCGTCGGGCGGAGTTTCCGGACCTACTGGAGTGGTGGGACTTAGGTAAGGCTAAACTAAGGAACTTCAGCATCACGTATAGTCAGGTACGTACGGCTTATAGGCAATTCTTAGAAGATCAAACTGACAGACTCTTTAAAATTAGAACTAAAACAAGCGGCCTTAGGGCTAGATAGAAGTGATAAAATACAAGCCATCAAAACCGAGTTAGCGAACTTACAATTACACAAAACAGAAGGCGCTAGAATTAGGGCCCGAGTACCGGCCATGAACGGCGAAGGAAATAGAATGTCTTTCTGTGGTTTAGAGAAATCTAGGGCAGCAAAGAAATCTATAACCAAGTTAAAAACTAAAGACGGCCGCGTTCTTACTAGTACAGCAGACATCCTTAGGGAAGAAGCTCGCTACTATCAAGATCTCTACACTAGGGCGGACACTTGTCCGTCTGCTCAGGACAAATTCTTGGCGTGTCTAAACTTAAACTAGACCCCTAGAAGCCGAGCAGTGTGAAGGCCCCTTAACCGTCAATGAAATAAAACAGGCCATTAGGGCCTCAAATAAAGACAAGTCCCCAGGAGATGATGGCCTTACGCTGGATTTCTATAAGAGGTTTGAATACCTCCTAGCTAAGGACCTGACATCGGTTGCGAATAGCGCATACTGTAAGGGGGTGCTCTCAGAAAGCCAACGCACTGCCACTGTCGTCCTGCTGCCGAAGGAGGGCGATGGGGAGTGCTTGGACAACTGGAGACCCATTTCCCTCCTAAATAGCGACTATAAAATCATAGCTAAGGCGCTAGCCAATCGGCTGGCCAAAGTTATGGATAAAGTTATCAGTGCTGATCAGACCTGTTCAGTACCAGGGAGGAGTGTCTCCGACACTCTTCATCTGTTCAGAGAAATTACAAGTAGGCTAGACACGGAAAATTCCTTAGGAATCATGCTAGCCGTCGACTTTCAAAAAGCCTTTGATAGGGTAGACTGGAATTTTCTTCTTAAGACACTTAAAACCCTTGGATTTGGGGAGTATTTTCTTAACTACATTAGACTAATCTACGCACACATACAGACGCACTTAGTTCACAATGGCTTTCGTTCTTCGTCCCTCCACCCTACTCGTGGCATTCGGCAGGGTTGCCCCCTGAGTGCCATGCTTTTCGTCATTGCCGCCGAACCGCTGGCCGCTTTCGTGCGCCACTCCACCACCATCCAGGGAATCCACGGAACCAAGATCGCGCAGTATGCGGATGACACCACCCTCCTGCTCCGTGATGAGGCCAGCCTGGCGGCAGCCTTCGATGCCCTTGAGGCCTACGGAAAGGCCTCAGGGGCGAGAAACCAACCTCAGGAAGACGAAGGCGGCGTGGCTTGGGGGCACCCAGGCGCCACTTTCGCAGTATCCGTTCAGTGGGTGGAGGACAAGATACATCTTTTAGGTATCTTCTTCCCCCTTAACAACCGTACTAATGTCCTGCCCCTTAATTGGAATCCTGTTATTAACCAATCCACGCTCAACTAACCCGCTGGTCTTCCCTTAACCTCTCCTTCTTCACAAAACTTTTCTTATTAGTACATACTGCACACCTAGCATTTATTACAAATCTAAAATTATAGGACTGCCAGGTTGGGCGCGCACCTCCATAGACGCCGGTTTTGACCGGTTTCTGTGGCAGGGGCGCAAACACCTGGCCAATACTCAAATAACCAGACTCCCTCGAAGACAAGGCGGACTAAACCTCCTCAACCTAGCGAGCAAAACAGGTGCTCAACTCCTAAAAACGGTATTTGATATCATAAGGACTGTAGATAGACCAAGATGGCAAATACTTTTCCTCGATCGCGTAGCTACGGCCTTTAACATCTCTGATGGTTTGCATGTTTTAACTAACAAGCTAAAACTATATAGAGCCACACGAAGACTTCTAACCGACTACCACGTAACCCTTCTCACTACATGGATAAACTCCGACATTAACATAAGTACAGACAACTCCGTAAGCCTAGGGACTAACGTAGTTGATCTAGCCAAATTATCCCATCGTGACCTTTACTCCTTCCTGTCGTCCCGCCCGATCACGGAACCAGACTACAGGGGAAAGTGGGAAGCTATTCTAGATTCTGGCCCTCTTCCATGGGATAGGATCTGGATTAGCAGCATCAACCGCCTGGTGGATGGGTATTCCTCCGACATACACTGGAAACTCTTACGACATGTACTCCCTACGAGGGAAAATAAACACAAATGGAAATTATTAACTTCTCCGAAATGTCTCGCTTGTCCCGAGCAGGACGACACGGCCATCCACTGTCTATTCTCCTGCCCCGGCAACATAGAACTGTGGAGCCCAGTCCGAGATTTGGTCCTTCGTATTCAAAGTCCCCAGCACAAACTCACTTTGTACTGGCGCATCTTTGGGTTCCCCCTTCGAGTAAAAAGAACCGTCTTTCGAACTTCCTGGTTCTTCTCCGCCAGCGGATCCCTTGGGGCAGTCGGAAGGCTGTAGAGGGCGGTCAGCCCACCTCAACCAAAACTACGTGACGATTTACTGACGGCAAAAATATACGGTCATGCAGTCCAGCATCACTGACAGGGCGACATACTCGTCCATCTGGCTCATCATCAACGGCGCCCTGGGAAGGATCACCCCCCGACCAGCACCTTCAACTTACTTTCGTGTAAATAAACAACTTTCCAACTTCACTAGGCCAACCCCCGGAGTTTCTCAACCCCGCCGGCGAGCTGCAGTGTTTTTCGTCCACAACAGAAGTTTCGAATCTTTTCGATCAAATAGGATAGAATTTTTCCCCTCCCTTTCTCCTTTTTTGCCCTTGTTTTTCTCTTCTTTCTTTCGGTTTTTCGTTTTCAGGGAAGAAGATTTTAACTTTCGGAAGACTTTCAGCACCTAACACTCACCACACCATTACTTTCTGCCGACCTCAACCTGTTTTTTATAACTTTTCCTCCCCGTCTCTCTTCACCCTCGGATTTTCTTCTTTCCTTCCTCTTCTCTACAAACCTTCTCATCTGTGGAATTGGGTGCTGAACGAGAGAATGGTCTTTCCACCCTCTCAGCCACACGACTCCAGAGAGGTCTTCTAGATCTCCGACGTGGGACCAGTCTCCGAGAAGTAGACCTCGGTCAGCGGGATGGGTTTTCCCAACCCGTTGTTCATTCTCTCTTCTTTTCTCCTCTTACAGATTCTCAGCTCCAAGATTCAAGACATCGCTCCTAGCAGAGGGAAGAACGTGGTTTCCCCTCTCAAAATCAAGGCATTTCAGCCAAAATTAAAGATCCTCTCCCCGTCCGGTTGGATATTTCAGAAATAAACAGTGGTCCCCCCCACCAGCACACACCTCTAGGGACAGGCGGAGAGTCAGCTCCGTATCCGAGAGTCCAGCCTCGGAAAAATCGCACCTCTCCTGCCGTCTCACGGAGGAGATCAGGTAGCCCGCTGCTCTCACTCAGCCTCCTCCCTCCTCAGAATAGCACCACACGGACACAAAAAGATCAGATAGATTTTGTGCTTAGGAAGACGAGATCGTCCCGCTCGAAGAGGCGCTGCCCAAGTAGAGTCGGTTTTGTGGAGCCATCCAACCTCTGGTCGCCGAAAGGTCAGTTTGGATTTTTCATCCCAGCCCGTAGTTTTTTTTGCTAAATTTTCAGTAATTATTAATTCCCTCGAGGAAAGTTCCCCGCTCGCATATCGTCAGTCAGATTACCTAGGTTCTTTTTCAGGTTTAGATGCAGGTGGATCTTGATAGCACAGGTTAGTTCCGTCCTCTCTTCTCTCTTTCTGATTCTGCGCGTAGTCTAGACACCACCTGCTGCTGCGTAATTGGTAAGCCTATATAGGCACGTCGGAGTTCGGTACTTGTAGGGTTAACGATCCCCCACCGTTTTTGCCGAATCTCCACCTAGAGTCTATTTATAGTTCATGTTTCTATTTTCACTTTCCCTCTTTAGCTTAGAAGTGCGTGACGTAAATTGCAGGTCCCCCTCCCATTGTTAGCTTAGCGTAGGTCGGCCATCTTGGCTTAGCGTCTTCCACGCACGTGGTAAATTTTAGCTCCGCGTCCGTCTTTCCCATCTCATTGTTCTCTTCCAGTGTCCGCCGCCGCCCAGTGGGCCGTGTTTTTAATAAAGGAGCCTACTGGGTTCTAACCCCGGCAGCTCGCCTCCATTTTCAGCCTTTGCGAGTGTTTTTAAATAGCCCTGGTCATCGCCACGTGCCGGCATCCATTTGTCTATTGTCCGTCTCCGTGTGTGTTTCGCCGTCTCCCCCAGCATCCTTAAGCTCTCTTCCTCTTTCTATCCTCCTCTATCCACTCGGTAGGTTCCTCGGTCCATCCCCCCCGATTTTCGCTATCTAGACTCTTTCCATCCACCTCCATCCCGCTATCCTAGCAGCCATCCTTCCTTCCTTCGCCCCTTAACCTCTCCCTCGAGACCTACTCCTCTCCAGTAGGCCCCTATTTCCGTCGGTAAGAACACCGATGGCATCGATGGAGCCCCAGCCGTCGACTTCAACCAACGTTGATTACGCGAAGGCCGCCGCGCCGGCTTCGCAAGCTCCCAGCGAACCATCCGATAGACCTGGGGCCGATAACGGGATAAAACCTTTCGGCCAATTCCTGGAGGAGCTCGCCATCAATCCCGGCCACCCCAAGAACCTTACGTTCGAAAACAAGAGCTCGAAATGTCTCGCTTGTCCCGAGCAGGACGACACGGCCATCCACTGTCTATTCTCCTGCCCCGGCAACATAGAACTGTGGAGCCCAGTCCGAGATTTGGTCTTCGCATTCAGAGTCCCCAGCACAAACTCACTTTGTACTGGCGCATCTTTGGGTTCCACCTTCGAGTAAAAAGAACCGTCTTTCGAACTTCCTGGTCTTCTCCGCCCGCAGCGGATCCCTTGGGGCAGTCGGAAGGCTCTAGAGGGCGGTCAGCCCACCTCAACCAGAACTACGTGACGATTTACTGACGGCAAAAATATACGGTCATGCAGTCCAGCATCACTGACAGGGCGACATACTCGTCCATCTGGCTCATCAACGCCGAATTTCCGCAGGTAACCGTCTACTACTCAACACAGAATGAACCAACAACCTACAGCCTCATCACCAGGCCAACCCCCGGAGTTCACCTCCGTCGGCGGGCTACGGTGCTTTCGACCTACGAAGCTTTCGTCCACTTTCGCCACAAGAACAAAGATTTTAACCCTTTCCTCTTCCTTTGTCTTTCCTTCGCCTTTCGTTTTCAGGAAGAAGATTTTAACTTTCGGAAGAATTTTATCATCACCTTTACCTTTCCTTCATTTCCACCCCTCCCAGCCACCATCTATTTATAACTCCCCCCTCATTCTAACCCCCCCGGACCATCCTCGTTCTTCCCTCCTATCAACGTGTTTCACTTCCTTCAGTTGCGGAATTGGCGCTGACCGGGTCGATGGTCTTTCCACCGTCTCGGCCGCGCTACTTCCCCCTCAAAACTGCTGCAGGGGTCTTCTAGTCCTCCTACGCGGGAGCTGCACCCTTCAGGGAACGGGGCACCGGTCAGCGCGATGACCTTTCACCTCGCTGTCCGGGCTACTTCCGTCCTTTTCGCAAGGCGAGGGGAGAACGTTGTCTCCTCTCATCGGCAAATCGAGGCCGATACAGATCCCCTCCCCCTCCGGTCGGATGTCTCAGTGGCCCCTGCATACACCTCTAGGGGCGGGCGGAGAGCGAACTCCGTACCTCTCCTGCCGGCTCACGGAGGAGGTCGGGTAGCCAGCCCCCTGCTCTCCCCTCACAGCACTCAGCAGATTTCCGGTGTAGAAGACGAGACCGACCAACTCGAGGACCCATCGCGGCCGGTAAAGTTCCTTTGGAAGACCATTTCTCGCCGGAAGGTAAGGGGCCGTTTCCCTGCTATTTCCAGTAATCTCCAGCTCCCGTAATTATTAATTCCCTCGAGGAAATAACATCACCTCCACATCATCAGTCAGCTTAGGGATTCCTTTTCCAGGATTGGCCCCGGTAGACAGCTTGTTTATAGTGTAAGCCGCCCTTTTAGGGCTCGTCCAAACCCCTCCGTGATAGTCTCGGTTCCCCCTCTGTCTTCAGGTGGATTCCACCCCAGCGCCTCTTCATAGTCAGTTTTCCTCTGTTTCTTTTCCTTTTCCAGCTCAGAAGCGCGCGATTAACTGTCAGCTTGGTGTAGGTCGGCCATCTTGGCTCAGCTCCTCTTCACACCACGTGGTACATGTCAGGCGCGCGCCCGTTCTCTGCTTCACACCCTGGTCCCCGCGCCTGCTACCCCCGGGAGGCCGGGTATCACCAATAAAAAGCCTACTAGGTTTTCCTTTTGCAGCAGCGGACCTCATCAGTGCCGTTTTACGGCGTAGAACTTCGGCCATTTACGCACCGGCCGAGCGCCGTAACTGGGTCAGCGCCACGTGCCGGCCTCCCTCTGTCTCCTCCTGTCCGTCTCCCTGCGCCAATCTCCTCGATGTCTGTCTATCCACTCGTTAGGCTCCTCGACCCGTCCCCCCCGGTATTTTCGCATCACTGACAGGGCGACAAATGCATCCATCTGGCTCATCAACGCCGACCATCAACTCCGCCACCACCTCATCTCAACTCCAGGCCGACCCCTCGAGTCCCATCACCACCCCTACGTCCGTCCGCGGGCTGTTCACCTTTTTGATGATGCCTACGTTTCGTCTGGGGACTAAGATTTTAAAACTCCTTTTCCTCCTCTTTATCCCTTCTCCCCCTTTTCGTTTTAGAGAGATGATTTAATTTTCGGAAGATCTTATCTCATCGGCATCCCTCTCCGTCTCCCAGCCTCCATCTATCACTTCTTCCCCTCTTTGGACTAACCTCGCTTCTCCCTCTCTCCTGCAGCTTCATCACCTCTGCTCCAGCTTCTGCCTTCACGATGTGGAATTGGGCGTCGGTCAGCATGACGACTGTCACCGGGCAACCTCCCGTCTACACCTCGACCTGACGTCATCTCCGACCACCACGTGACGAGGGGAGAACCTGTCTCCATCCATTTTCTCCTCACACGGCACTTTAAGCCTCATCTCAGACTCTCGCCTCCCTCATCCGGTCACCCCAGCATACACCTCTAGGGACAGGCGGAGAGTGAACTCTGTATCCGAGAGTCTCAGCCACGACAAACCGTACCTCTCCTGCCGTCTCACGGAGGAGTTTGGGCAGCCCCCTGCTCTCACCAGCCTCCCCTTCAAACCTCGGACGACCCCGAATTCCGACAGCAGAGCCGTTTTATTCGAAGATACAGCATCTTCAAGGTAAGACACTTTTTTATGCAAATTTATTCAAATTTCCGTGCGTTTTGCGTTTTTCTCGAGTTCCTCGTGCTGTGAATTTCTCAGCCTAGCGACCTATTGTTAGTTAGTTTTCTCCATCCTGTGTTCACCTTCGATTTTGGTGCCAGATTAGTTTAGAATGGACTTTGTTAGTCAGAGAGGGGCTTTGGTGATTAACCCTGTGTCAGGTTCTCATGCATATTCATTAGGTGGGCGGATCACTTTCCTGCTATTTATCTCTTTGTTAGCTCGTGCTGAGTCCTCAGGTTATTGTCTGTAGATTATCGCGTAGAGCTCGGGCTATTGTCTGTAGATTATCGCGTAGAACTCGGGCTATTGTCTGTAGATTATCGCGTAGAACTCGGGCTATTGTCTGTAGATTATCGCGTAGAACTCGGGTTATTTCCTGTGTTTAATATTTAGAATAATTTTAGGACATAAATTATTTTCCTGACTTAGATTAATTACTGTGACAGGATCCCTCTCTCCTTTGTTCCCCTTCACCTGACTCGTGCTGTGTTTACTTCACTGCTTCACCCTTTGACCACCGACTGTTTTCTGTCGCCTTTACTAATCATCTCTCTGTGTTTATAGTAACTGATGGAGCCCCAGCTATCAACCGGTGATGCGGAATCGTCGCCGAGGCTGTTAAAAGCCCTGACGCAGGGATTAATCCAACTCCCGCGAAGGACGACGGGGCCACCGGGATTCCGTCCTCCATGGAATTTCTGCAAGAGCTGGATATGGAGCCAGGCAACCGGAAGAACCTAAGATTGGAAAAGAAGAGCTGTCTCTTCATACACTGGAACAACAGCATGGCCACCTCAGAAGTCGGACGGCCTGAACGAACGAGTGAGGGCGGTGCTCAGTAGCTATTGGGGGGGGGCTACTGAGATAATTGGCAGTTCTGCGGCTAATGCCGAACTCCTCTGTACAAAGTCTAAACGTAAAAGGGACCAGCCACGTGACGAGGGGAGCCAGCCCAGTTGTGTGGGTAAAGAGCCGTGGACTCCCCCTCACCGCTGCCTGTGCGATTCCCCAACAAATTTTGAGGAAGTACGGGAAGGTGTTAATTCCCTTGAAATACGACTGTTTGCCTGGTTTGCCCTTCCTGTCAGGACGGAAGTGGCAAAATGATCCTGAGGGAAGCAATTCCCAGAAGAATCAAGGAGACGGTCGATGGAAGGACACATCCCTTCCAAGTCTTTTACAGAGACCAACCAAGTGCTGCCAAAACTACAAAACGGTCGGACACCAAGAACAGGTGCCCATCCATGGTAACCACGGGCGAAGGAATCGGGGTGGAAACCACAGAGGATAAAACAAAAGACCAGCAGAAGGTAAGTGAAACTACTGCTACCTTAGAATTACCGAAGCCTTTGGAAAAGAAGAAAAAAATCCGAAGAGAAATCGCAGCCAGGACCAAAATCGTAAAGATCCTGGCAAAACCAATACTCCAACACCATCTGAGGATGAGGAGGACGTGATCCTCCTCTCCATACGCAAAACAATGCGCCCAAGAGGTGCCAAACGCACAATACGAGACTCCATCCCTCCTAAGAGGAAGATGGTGGAACCTCGCAGGGCTCGTTGTTTGGAGCCGCAACTTTCAATGGATACTCAATCAGTATCCACAATCCTCAGGAACCTGAATCGCTCCCTCCCTCCCCCTGTTAAACAGACTCAGGGGCACGGCCCCATGGAAGTGCTCACCTAAATAGGTGTCGCTTTCTTTGGGCGGATTTTTCGGGTTTAACTTTGAGCTGATTAAGCGATTGTCCAGACGTTTGGAATTTTTATCCCTGAATTTAAGAGGGATAAAATTTAACAAACACTGGAATGACTTTCTAGATCGTCTAGAACATTCTGCAAACGATAGCATAATATGCATGCAAGAGCTACATCTACAAAACAAACAGGAAATAGATAGATACTTCACTAACTGGCATGAACAATACACAAGTTTAGACCCTATAGGTAGGAAGAAAGGTGTCTGCATTCTTCTCCACCATAGTCTAAATATAGAAATAGAACTCACCTTCAGTGATAATGAAGGTAGAATAGCGATAGTTTGCTTTAAAAATCAGCTCCAAAGAAAAGTGATCGTGTCGATGTACGCCCCTACAGTGGAGAGGGAGCGGACGTCGTTCCTTCAGAACTTCAATGATATCTTAGAGCAGGAACTCAGGTCCTACCCTGTCTAAGATATTTATATCCTAGTTAACACTTACAAGCACACACATATTTCCTTAGCCTTCCTTACACAGACAGACAGATGACAACTCAGATATACTTATCAGAATATTCCAAACTCAGCCAGAATTCCTTTTTAATTAAAAAAATGCAAACTAGGGCACAAAAATAAAATGCTGTAAAATATGGAGAAAGTGCCTGGTATTTACAGCTGATTTAAATGTTTGTGGGGCTTTAGAAAACTTCAGTAGGTTAGCTTTTTATTTATATTTTCCTATTTACATTTCAATATAGCAAATCTAAATATGTATAGTATGTATTTCAAAGCAATGCCTTGTGTTGCTTTTGGCTGGCATACGTGTGAACAATGTCCATATAGACAAGACTACAAAGTATATCCCATTCAGCGTCAATATGGCAAGATTTGTGAGACTACTTTGAGTCGTAGTAGTTTGTTGCAAGCTTTTGATCAGCTTTAATTTTGAAAAGGATCAGTTACCAGAACAGTTAGTGACCATGTGTGAGATAGATCTTCAAAGCAATTTCTATGTTAGGAAAAGTAACTTGAACATCATTGTGAAGTATGATATTATACATAAATGTTTCCAAGATGCAGTCTTCCTTTTTCTGATCCAAAAAGACAGAGGAATAACTGGAACACCAAGGTTGATATCCAGATCTTGCTTGTAGAAGTCCAACAACTTACTTGCATCAATTGTAATAGAATCAGGGTCCACATCCAAGAAGATTACATAATTTGCTGTAGGTTAAGTGAAATTTCAGGCATACCAAAAGCCTGTTGATACATTGTTAACAGACCTTATTATGAAAAGCTTCCTTTAGCATCAGCTTAGCATCAGCTTATGGCTGCTGATGCACAATATGATGAGCTCAACACCTTTTTCCTGAAAGAATCTTGCCAGCTTCTTCGAAATTATCATGACTAAATCTGAGTGACTTCAAAACACCAACCACAGAATTCAAATTGAGTTACACTGCTTCCAAAGTTTTGCTGATGTTGTTGAAGTGCTTGCAAGATAAAATTCCTGTCTTAAGTTTACTCATTTGATCATATGGTCCTCATGTTTTACTGCAATATCAGCCACAGAATTCCCATATGTTAATCCTAGCACCTTGAATAAATATTAGAAATTTTCTGTCATTTCTTTTCTATTATGGCCTGTTGACTTAAGAAAGGTTACAAAGCACTACACAGGCCGATTTAGTTTGAAATATTGCAAAATGACAGTAAGTTGGTGAATGAGAGCATTGTCTTCACATGAATGCAAAGATATTGAATTATATTTTTTTCTGTTTAACTCGATCAATCAGGACATCTACAACACTTTTGCCATGACCTAAGTCAGTTCCTTGCACACACTTGCTGATAAATAATTGATGCGTCTCTTGCCTTTGTTAGCTTTAGTCTGACTGTGCTATGCCAAGAATGTGTTACACTTTGCAATCAATTCCAACAGACCAAAGTAGTCACCATTGCATGCAGACCTAATTGTTTGATCATTACCTCTCATAGCAAACCCTTACTCTGCAAGAAATGCTACCAACATCCATTACGAATCCTGGCTACTTCACTTTGATGTTCACCTGGTATAAGAATAGCTTCAGGAGAAGGTCCATCAGTAGGTCCAGATGCATCACGTTGTAAGAAGATACACTTATAGGTGCTTAGCAATTCTTTACTCCAGCTCCTGCTGCTCTCAAATACTTCATCACTGTGACTTGTTAATTGTTTTCTCCCACAGCCTTTTTTTCTTTATTTTCCATAATATATGTTTTTTTAAAATTCTCACTGATGAAGTCTCAAGAATAATGTGAGAGCTGACGACTTCCCCTTTTCAGAACTGTTTGGGTAAACAACTTGTTATCTGACCCTAATGGGATCTAGAGATGGTTGGATACCTAAACCAGTGTTGTTGCTTATCCAACAACTTTCTTTAGTTTTGTTCAGTAGTAAAGACTGGCTGAACTATTTTAAATATTAGGTAGATAACGTGCTGCAACCTACCGTCAAGCAAGAAGTGTAAAGGATGCTAACTATTTCACAAAGGTTGGATATTTGAAAATGAATTTACTTGGCTTATATTGGAAAAGTCAGACATCAAAGACCAGTTGGATAACTGGAAGTCAAATGACAGGTGGTTGACTGATTTGATTTTCTTCTATTAAAGCATTTTATAATCTGATACAATACAAATTTTAAAAAGATGATAACATTTTCTTTAAAGTTTGTTTGCAGTGTAAAATTGTATGATTGTGTTTTTATTGTTTTTATAGTTTGTGTTATCAGGGAGTGGATCCAGAATTTTTGAGAAAGTTGGGGTGATCAATAGAAATGGCGGTGGTAATATGGCACATCTCGGAAACAGGTGGGGGAAAGACAAATGCAAAACCAACTTCCTCAATACTAATCCTGGCCTACAAGAATGAATGACAGAAACCACCTGTCATCAGAGCTCTCAGTTGTTTGACCCTTTCCATGTTAGTTCAGATAAATAGTCTGAATCAGTATTGATTATAGTTGACAGTTGGGTGAAATGTGGAGATGGACATTGGCACTGTTTCTCTCAATTATTAGCCAGGCAGCTTCCAGAGCCTATGGGCAAGTGAGCAACCCA
>JACATO010001756.1:107500-119428 GCA_018389105.1 Nautilus pompilius | reverse complement strand
TAAACACACAAGCCACACTATCCCTAAATACTGGGCGACCATAAAGTTACTTCCTGCACTTAGTTGCTTATAACTGCCACGTTACTAGAGGGAACATTAAAGGATGCCTTGCTTATGCGTTGACTTTACTTCTAAACCACCATATTGGCGTTTTAAAAATAAGCATCTGTCGAAGTGTAAATGTAACAGGACAAAGTAAAAAAACAAACAAAACAAAAGGTTAACAATACCAATTTACTGAAACAGAATTTGATTAACATGTTATTCAACTGGTTTAACTCTTTACAGAAAGTGCTCACGACGTCTGCCACCATTCTACAATAGTGTAGTGGCTTCCAGTAGTACGCTACACGGTAGAAAGCAGTGGGTGCCATGAATGCTTTAGTATACTATTTTCTATGTAGCCAATCAACGATTGCGGTATTGATTTTTATTAAATAACACAAATGTAGCTGTAATCTTTTGAAATAGAAACAGGATTGATGACACCGAGAAGATCGTCTTGTGCACGAGAAATCTGGAGTCTGGATTTTCTGAACGGTTTCAAGATTTTCAACAGGAATTACCTGGACAGCGACAAACAATGAACAGTTTGAGACACAGCTCCTAGATGATGATGATGAAGAAGGGAAAAAAAAACCCCTTAAAGTTGTGGTCATGAAAGTTTAGAAATCTACAGACTGAACTTAATCTGAAGAACAAGATTCTGGGGCCTCTGTTTTTGACCTGCTACTCCTCACTTCACTTTCTGAGATTAGACTGTTTGAAAAAAAGCTGCTTTTGCTATGGTTTCGGCCCTAGGGGGTCCACATACCTTTGTGTGCAGATATTTTCAAACATGAAACTTGTTGTCTTCCCTTCACAGAGCAGATTATCGACTGACCGCTCAGAAGTCTGTGCAGCTGAACATATCCAAGTACTCACTTGACACTGGAAAGGTGGAGACAAGGACCCCTGCTAACTACACACACAGGAATTTCCAATCTAAGGGATGGACGTTTAAAATGGTAACTTAAAATGAAAGCAACATGTTTCAACTACTTTAAAGTTGATGATCACTCAATGAGTATTTGTTTCTATTTATCTGCCTGCAAAATGTAGTCATGATAGCCTGAACTATTACACCAGTGCTCTTCACCTTTAAGGGAGAAGGGTAATAGTGCAATCAGGCGGCATTCCACACTTGAAAAGTTTCTGACCTTGGTCGTGGAATTAAAGGCCATTCTAACAGTTAGTCACATATAGTTTTTATTATCATTATTCCAATTTTGAGATTAATAACAAACTTTTATTTTCAAATTATTATATTAGTAATTGCAATATAAAGTTGAATACCTGCCACTCTCTCCAGATCTCACAACACCAGGCAGTTTCCTATGGCAAGGTGGGTGGGTGGGGTTGAAAGATAAGGTGAAGCCACAAAAGCAGCTACAAACTACAATAGACTCCTGTGAAAAAATATGCTGCCTGCTGTTAGATGCTGCAAAACCTGTGTGGATGCTGATGGTAAACATTTTGAATATCTATTGCAATGTATCAGTTTTGAAATATCTGATGGATAAAGCAAAATGTATATACTTTTTTTCTATAGTCTAATAGACATCTATTTGAGACAGTGTATTAGAAATGCTTATGGAAAAACTAGGTATAAAATGCAAAAATTGTGTGATATAATTGCATGTCATGTGTAAAAATGAAATTCCCCATAGTACAATCATTTTTTATATAGTACACTGAAATCAGAGAGTAGCAAAAATACTATAAAAGTATAATATCATTGTAGTGTGGTGAATTGTATCCATTCTGGAAGGGAAATATTACAATGACAAGCATATAAAAATCAAAGTCTTAATTAGAGAAGGAAACTGCAGCAGATTACAGCCAGACTTTGTTTCAGAAAAATCTGTATACACAGAACTGGTGCTGCTCACAATAGACAGAGTCAAGGAAGAAAAGCCCCAAACTCTCCAAATGTGATGTTACGTTCTCTACACAAAAGATAATGAGCCAGTAAGGATTTTGTAAACAACCCAGCTGCAGATGATGTCAACCTTAAGGAGTGTGAAGTGGTCTCAACAGATGTGTAGCTACCCCAAAAAAATGTTTGATAACTAGAGATAACCAAACAGCAAGAGTGAAATTGGAGCAGAAATGAAACAGTGAGATGGCCAAACCTGGAAGCAGATGCTCTTTACAGGTAAGTCCAAGTTTCAATTGTTTGGCAATAATCAGCGGCAATTTGTCTGAAGGCGGATTTTGAATGGTGTAACAGTCTGTGTACAACAGCCACAGTGAAGCATGGAGGTAGATCACTACAAGTGCGAGGCTGTATGTCAGCCAAGGGTGACGGAAATTTGTATGAAATTACAAATATACTGATTATGACAAATATAGGCAGGTTCTTGTCCATTATGCAATTCGTTCAGCAGGATATTCCATTGGGCAGGGATTTATCTTCTGAAAACATGACAATGCCCCCAAGCATACAAACAATGTGATGAAAAAATATCTGGAACATAAAGAGACTGTGATGCTATATAGAAATATACGAGGTCTGTCGAAAAAGTATCCGACTTTATTTTTTCCCCATGGGGAGAATGATGTTAGGGAGGCAAAAGTGTGCATAGTGGAGCCGCATGCATGTTTTTTGGCGGGCTTGCTAGATGCGTCAGTCGGTCAGGCAGCCAGCGTGTGAGGTGCTGTACTACTTACTCGTTGCATTTTCATTTCACCCATGATGAGGGAACGTGTGGGGCAATGATCTTGCATCAAGTTTTGCCAAAAGCTTGGAGATACCCAAGTGGAAACAATTCAGAAAATTCAACAGGCTTTTGGTGACAATGCCATGGGTGTTTCCCAAATAAAAGAATGGTACAACAGGTTCAAAGATGGCCGCACATCGGTAGAGAGTGACCAGCGTTCCTGGGAGGCCGTCAACAAACCACAATGCAGTTGTTATCGAGAAAGTGTGGACCTTGATAATGGAGGATCATCGTTTGACAGTGCGGGAAATTGGTGATGAGGTTGGGATCAGTAAAGATTCTGCACATGCAATTTTAAAGGAGGATTTGGGCTTGTGCAAAGTGGCAGCGAAATTTGTGCCCAAGCTGCTTCCTCAGGAACAACAACAACTGCAGGACGAGGACTGGAACCTTCTCGTGGTGTCCTGTGTCGGGCCGTCCTCGATGGCCTATGAATCCAGCCCAATCCACCCAAGCTGCACAGTGGGAGATGAGCTCCCCTCCCCTTTTTGGCAACCCGGAGATGTTCGCCCCATCCTGCATCTCTGGTCTCTTCTGCTACGGGCGGGCAATGTCAAGGTGAACCCTGGGCCTTCCTGCTCAGGATGCACTAAGACAATTCGTCGAGATTTTTCCCCCATCATCTGCTCTGCGTGCAGTGAACATTTCCACAGAAGCTGCGCCGGCCTGTCTCGATACCAAAAGGATACACGAGGCTTCGTCTGCAGCCAATGTTCAGGAAATAATGTCACCAATCCAGCTAAGCAGACTGTACCGTTGGGGAAAAATTGGATGTGCTTCGTCTGCAAAATTCGTCTAACGTGCCATCCAATTAAATGCCAAGCTTGCACAAATGTCTGTCACAGGGCATGCACAAAGCTACCAAGATATGAAAGGAATCTGACCTGGCACTGTGACACCTGCTCAGACACACCTCCGCATTTGCAACCAATTACACCACCAGCACCTCTGCCAAACAAGCTCTTCCCAGCATGCTGATGCAGACTCGTTGCATCAAGAACCCCGTTAATCTGCAAACACTGCAAAAGGGGCTTCCACCTTAAATGCACAAGTGAAACACGCACTGCCCTTGAAAGGCTCCGATCACTGAATTTGGCTTGTGAAACGTGCCAGGATGCCCTGGCAGCCAGCCAAATCTACCAGCCCCTGCTTGCAAATAGCCCCCAACAACACTCTGACCATTCTCCAATGGAACTGTAACTACCTGGCATCAAAAATCACAGAATTCGGTTGTGCTGTCAGGAAATATGACGTTGACATTGTGGCCATCCAAGAAACAAAGCTTGGTCTCGAGGACCCAACACCGGTGCTCGACGGCTATGACGCCCTGCGTAAAGACAGGAGTGGCAGTGGCACCAAATACCATAGAGGCTGGGGTCTCCTGATGTTCATTCGGAAGGGCCTCCAGTACTCCGTCGCCACTACCAACCCAGTCACTCCCGTGGAGACTCAAAAAATCTTCCTCCCAATCTCAAGTAGACGTCAAATTGCCATTTCAAACATCTACTATCCACCAGAGAGATCAGACTCCACGACCAGAGCGTCAAACCCATCACAATGGCTCAACAGTCTACCGACCAACCTAGGTCTCATCTGTGGGGATTTCAATGCTCATCATCCGCTCTGGGATATTCCACGCTGATAGCCGCGGTGCAGCCCTCCACTGATGGTGTGAAGAGAACTCAAAGCTCGTCCTCAATGACAGAACCCCAACAAGAGCTTCGCGCTGTCATCAAGGATCCAGTCTGAGCGCCCCAGATATCACCATCATCGGCATACATTCTGCGGAACGATTCTGCTGGGAGCCACTCAATGAGCTTAACTCTGATCACCAACCAATAATCATCAGGTGGAACCAGTCCATCCGGTACGAGCACCAGAAGCCCCGACAAAGGCTCCCTCAAAGAAACTCAATGCCTTCATCCGTACTTTAAAGAATGCAGCCACTATTACCATCCCACTGCAAGTCTACAGGCAGAAAGAGAGCCCTTTGATGAACAATGAACTAAAGTCACTCATCAAGGAGTGTAACCGGTTACGGCGGGACCTGACAAACAACAGAATGGCCTGGATCGAAAAATGCAAGCAGATTGCCGAAAAAACAGATGAGGCCATAAGGTTGTCTTGGAGAACCAATCTGACCAAAATCGCCTCCGAAAAAGACACGGCAAGGGCATGGCTGACAGTCAGGGCTCTCAAAGACAAGAAACCACAACCCTCCGGCAAAGCAATCAAGTACCGTGAGAAGGAATGTTTCAGTGACCGTGTGAAATCGAACGCCTTTATCCATGTGTACGCATCTGTCAGTGGTCAAAAAAGTGACCAAACATCCAGATGGGCAGTAAAAGAGGCAAGTAAAGGGCTAAGAAACTTCAACATGTGTCCGAGGCAGCCCATTGAGCAGGCATTCAATCACAAGGAGCTGGAAGTTGCACTTGCACAACTAAAAGCCGGGAAAGCTGTAGGCCCTGATGACATTGTGTCAGACCTTCTCAAACATCTACCTAGCGCTGTATCGGCAGAAATGCTGAAAATCCTAAACCACAGCTGGCTAGAAGGATGGTGCCCACAGTCGTGGAGAACCACTGTTATTGTCCCATTTCTGAAGAAAGAGAAAGATCCACAAGCAATAGAAAGCTATCGCCCCATCGCACTCACATCTACCATCGGGAAAGTGCTGGAGCGGATGATTGTAATCCGTCTCTCATGGTGGCTAGAAGAGCATTCGTTGCTGAGCCCATGGCAAGCTGGCTTCCGTAAGGGGTGCAGCACTGCGGACCAATGTCTCCGGTTGTCACAACACATTGCCGATGGCTTTCAATCATCACAGACTCCGGACTGGGATCGCCCTCTTCGATTTCAGCAAAGCTTACGACTGCGTTTGGAGAACGGGGATACTGCGTAAGATGATGCGTTTGGGTGTACCGCAGCGCTTCCTGAGATGGGTGTCCGAGTGGCTGACGAATCGCATTGCCAGAGTTCGCATAACCTCCTCTGAGAGCAGACCGCGCAACTTCAAAGGTCTACCACAGGGATCCGTACTATTACCTCTCCTATTTGTCATCTACATAAACGACCTCTTAAGACGCTTCGAGGAACCAACCCTTGTCAGCGCATATGCCGACAACTTGGCGATAGCGTGCAGTGCCCAGAACAAGGAAGATGTCAATCACAAACTGCAGACAGAAGTGGATAAAGTGGTTTCCTGGAGTGATGAAGCGCACCTCACCCTCAACACGTCAAAATGTGAGGTGTCATTCTTTAGTCTTGCATCCAATGAGGCACGTTGGCAGCTGAACATCACCATTAAAGATCCGGCTCCAACCTTTCTTGGCGTGTGCTACGATAGACAGTTGTCCTTCAATGAAGACGTCAAGACGACCTGCCAAGCGATGTCAAGTAGAACAAACCACCTCTGTGCCCTCAGGAGCACAACTTGGGGATGGCGGCAAGCGGATCTACACACAGTGTACATTGCTACCCAGCGCAGTTTCGCCGAATACACTGCACCAGCTGGGGCACCCTGGATTTCCAAAACCAACTTGAACAAGCTAGAGAGTGCGCAACTAAACGCTGCACACGCCATCACTGGCCACCTTTGATCAACCCCGGCAGAGTTTGTCTTACAAGAAGCCAACCTCACTCCCCTAGCCACTCGTTTTAGGACCCTGTCCCTTCTGAAAGCTGACTCTTGGTTTCACCTCGCCGTGACAGACCCAAGGAGATGGATGGCAACGTGCGACTGGCGAAGTCAAGTGTATCCTGGCCTGACAGAACTCAACCTCCTGCAAGACTTCATAGTCAGGCTACCTCCTCCCCCACTGTGGGATCACCCACCTCCAGCGCCCATTTTGCTGACACCAGCTGACAAATCGATGCCAACCTCCATACAGCTTGCAAGAGCTGTCCAGACCATCAAAGATGCCAGCGAAACCGACATTCAACTCTACACTGATGGATCCACTATGGAAGGTGTCAGGAACGGCGGAGCTGGCTTAGTGGTCCTACAGGGGACGGATCTCATCCACCAATGGCATGCCCCAACAGGTGTGCACAGCAGTTCCTACCTGTCCGAAAAGGTGGCACTACAAGCCGCCCTCGAATGGTTAGAGAATAAAGATGACTGGCATTCCGTGACTATGGTCTGTGATTACAAATCATTAGTCGAAGCCATTGGCAATCTGCTACAACCAGATTCTTCCGTGCTGGCGCTGCAATCGATCATCTCCCAACTACTAACAACCAAGGAGGTACACATAGTCTGGGTACCCAGTCATTGCAACCTGATTGGGAATGACATGGCAGATAAACAGGCAAGGTTGGGCTCATCCGCGACACAAGTCAAAAAGGGTGTACATGCGTCCACACACCAGGCTATCATCCACCAACTGGATCGACACGAGCCAACCAAACACGCGAGACTGCAATCACTGCACACAAGCACGCCGAATCTCAGTGAGGAGAGTCTACTGGAGAAATCAGAACTGACGGACCTCATCAGGTTTTGGTCCGGGCATCATCCAAAACTCCGACGCTGAGGCAAAGCTGAGACTGACATCTGCCAGTTCTGTGCGGAAGAGGAAGAGTCATCCAAACACCTTTGGATGCGCTGCCCTGCCTTCCTGGTGGACCGTCATCACCATCAGCTGGGCCTCTCCTACGACGAACTCTCTCGACTTCCACGTGCAGCCACAGCACTAATGAGGACTACACCTGAGGTGATGCAACAACAACAACAACAACGTCATGAGGTTGCGCAGGACCTGCTGGATACTGCCAACAGGGATCCTGAGTTCCAAAATACCGTGATGACTGTAGATGAGATGTGGGTGTACGGGTACGACCTGGAAACCAAAGCTCAGTCATCACAGTGAAAGCACATCAGGTCCGGAAGAAAATCAAGGTGATGCTGACTGTTTTCTTCGACTACTGAGGCCTTGTGCATCACGAATACACACCAGAAGGACAAACAGTTACAAATAAGTACTATCAGGAAGTCCTCAGACGTCTTTGTGATGCAGTTCAGCACAAGAGACCGGATCTGTGGGCCTCACAAAACTGGCAGCTGCATCATGACAATGCCCCGGCTCATTTGTCGCAGCTGATCCAAGGTTTCTTGGCAAAGAAAGGCATTTCGCTCATTCGCCAGGCTCCCTACTCTCCAGACATGGCTCCTTCTGACTTCTGGTTGTTCCCAAAAATGAAGATGCCACTGAAAGGCTCCCGCTTTGAGAGCTGAGAGGACATCATGCGGAATGTGATTGCGGAGCTGAGAGCCATTCCGGAAGAAGCATTCCAGACGTGCTTTGAACAGTGGAAGGATCGCTGGGCTTAAGTGTGTGGAGGCACAAGGGGCCTACTGCAAAAGGGGATTAGCAATTGAACCCTACCAAATACGTAATTTTTTTTCCCAGCCTAAGGTTAGATATTTTTTCGACAGACCTCATATGGCTAATGAAAACGTTACACAACAACCAAAAACCATGGATGGATTTTAGAATGTGGAACAACATTCCACTATGTTCATACATTGATAACCTGTATGAGACCTTTAAAACAAAGGTTGCTTTATGCAAAGCAAAGGGTTGACATATGAAATAGCATATTTTTCAGACTATGAGGAGGAGGAGGATAGGTTGGATGGTCATTTATTGTGGATAAAGATCTAGGATAGGTTGATCCCCAGATGGAAGTTGACTGAATCTCCAGCATAGAAAACCTTGGTAGGTATGGGTGCGTATGAGCTCAGAATCAACCATGTTATGATTAAGCTATTGTTTAGTGAAGTTTGAAAAATAAATATTTTTTCCTGTGGTGTTTATTTGTCCTATTTTTGTCAGAGTAACAACAGGTTTCTTTGATCTCTTGCATCATGAAGAACCTATATCAAAAGTGTGAGAAGGTGCTCATTGCTGTCAAATCAAATGTGGATAAGAGTTTTGTTGTAAAAATAATAGACAAGCCAGGTGTTGATCTGTACTTAATCCACTAATTATTCTTTTGGAGTCTCACATGGCCATCATAATCAACAGATGATTTATTGCTGATCAGCTGATCAATTTGCTTATCAATCAATAAAAACAGATTTGACTTTTGGTCTGTCATGTAAGGGCCGACAGTTTGAGATATCATTTAACCACGTTTGTAGGACAATTAAACAAAGTCAGTGTAATGGATCTCAGACTATGTTCAATGTACCAGAGAATCCAACAATCTACTTGACTGACAAAATGTTTTTCCATCCATCATCTTGTAAATATTCATGTGGTGTACGTGTGAGAAAATTTGAGGCCCACGACGAGTAATTCTGTAACACTGGTGGTCGGGGGGTAACCGTGTATTGGTGTACTGGTGACTGCTTGTAAATTGACCTATAATCTGAAAATTACAAATATTAATGTTTATTTTGTTTTTTTTTAAAAAAGTATTTTCTATTGTGCATAACTTGATGTGTATTTCCATAATTATTTCCAAAACTATATATACAGATAAAGAATATTAGTAAACAAAGTCATATGGAAAAGCCATGATGAGCCCCACCACAGTGTATTTTACAGATTTCTCTGCTTCAATTAGAATCAGTCTTCGTTTTCTTTTCTTGTCCTTCCTGCACCTAAAAAGAGGCTGTTTGTTTTTGTTTAACAGCATCCTGATCTCGTCTGTTGACAAGTCCACTCAAGTGTACCACTTCATAGAAAACATCAAAAGACCAACAAGAAGGAAACAACAGATTTGCTTTAGTAATCTAAATAAAGAGAGACTGCAACCATATACAGGTAGGATATGATTACTTCATACGATACCTAGCCTGGAAAATTAGTAACAATTAAGGGGGGTGCTCCTCTTTCAGAAATTCTTTGTATAATGCAGTAAACTTGTAAAATGACTAAATTCCATCAGCCAAATGAAGGTTGCACACATTTTGATTTTGCAGAAGCATTCAGTGATACACTGCTCGTAGGAAACTTTTCAGAGAACATGAAGTCACAAATTCTTCTCTCAATGTTTGATATTAACAACCACATGTATAAACAGGAGTCTTCATAACTCAGTGACACACAGGTGCCAGCTAAATATCCATCTCTTTCCTATATAAAAGTCTGATAAATGGAGACATTATTTTAAATCCCTTGTAATTGCACTTCATAACTCGAAGTTTGTCGGGTGACATTGGATGATGGATTTTGATTTAAATTTGTTGCGCATTTTTTTGTAGTAGTAGTGAATTTCTTTTCATAAGTCACTGATCGTTAATGACAGTAATTACTCTGCCAATTTATTGCCAGATGAAAGAGTGCTGTGCTTGTTGTGATGTTCTGAGAGTAGTGAAACGTTTGATATATGATTTTTAAAAAGAAAGAAAGAAGTAAAGTGTTTCTTTTAGGATCTATTAAAAAATGCATAACTCCCTCCTTGTATCAGTTGTCTTTTGAAATGCCACTGCAGCATTAGCTCATCGGAAGCAACTCACACATCGATATGGCATCACAAAAATGCAAACTGCAGACTCAAAATTGGGACAAAGTATCGGACAATTATTGAAGTTGAAAAAGGACCAAAAATTAAAACACAGATAGCAAAGCAGTTCAACATTTCACCAAATACTCTTTCTGCACAACTTAAAAAAGCTGATAAGGGACAAAGATGCTTTTTGATTGATATATATATATATCAGTCAAGTCAATCAATAGCAGAGAGAGGGGAGGGGGGGAGAGAGAGAGAGGGGGGAGGGAGAGAGAGGGGGAGAGAGGAGCGAAGAGGGTGGGAATCTCGCTGTGTTTTTTTCTTTCCTCTGCAGGTTTTGGTTTTTCGTTATCTCTCTTCCTCATTTCTTTAACTTTTTTTCCTTTCTCGCTCTTTGGTTGTTTTCTTCTCTCCTTATTCCTTTTCGCCTGTCTTTCTCTCTATTTTTCTTTATCGCTCTCTCTCTTTTTTCTCCTTTTCTCTAGTTCTCGCTCTTTCGATCTTTTTTTTTTTTTTTTTTTTTTCTTTTGGCTCCAGATTTTGCTCCTTTCTAACTCCTTACCCTTCAACTTAAGAAATACTTTTGACCAATGCTAAATATAAACTTTAAAATTCCATGCAAAAAATTCCTTTTTGTTTAATTAATTCAATATATTAAGCAAATCTCATTCAAATATTAGTAAATAGTGTAAATTAATGTAACTCACTCATAAATATCTCTAGTCCGGGAGTTGATCCCTGGTAAAATATTAGGTGGGGGGGCTTCACTCAAAACCCCACCCACAGCTGGTTTGTCCACTTGAAGAACCTTTAGTGTGAAATGGTTCCTCTTTTGTCTAACACCACCACCTCAATAAATGCAAACAAGTCTTCCTAATTGTTTCATGAACACTGGCTACACAGCTACACATGGAAAGAAGCAAAGAAAGAAATACAATATACGATGATAAAAAATAGCCATCATCTTATGCAGGCACAAAATAACCTGAAATCCTACACCAAACCCTGAGACAGTGGTAAAAACCACCAAAACATCAATTAGTTACATTACTAAAGTGATGAGAAAAGCCCAACAACTGTCAACTCCTCCACCTGTATCAGGAGATGAGTGAACTGCTGGAAAAACAGATGATAAGGAACTCTACAGACTTTTCTTCAAGAACTACAGTGAACATAATGCCACCAGCAAGAGATGTTCTGCCATTATGCACAGCACACCACTACAGGTTCATCGGCACACTCCTTAGAATTGCTTTCTGGGATCTGAGTACATCCATGGCTGAACTTCAAAATATGGGTTGTTTTTTTTTACATGGAATTCTCCTGAGACAAGTCCTTGCCACAAACCAAACCTATCCTACATTACAAACATATTACTTGCTCAATGTTGTAAGCACCATCTATGACTAAAACAATTTAAATTCTGGAGTTAACTAAAACCAACAGCAAGGATTTGACTACACATTTAATTTTGAAAATTCAAAAACTGTATCACAACTATGTATGTGGTCACCACTGCCAATATTTGGTAACTACTGTACAATGGCAAAAGATTTCTTTCCTGTCTCCACATCTTAAGACCTACACAAAGAAACCTTTCTCCAGTATCCATCAAATCCAATCTTAGCAAGACTTTTTTATAGCAACACCCAGCTGGAAAATTAATTTTCCTTCCAGCCTCTGACCTCCCACTTCCTAGGGC
>JACATO010001756.1:0-102500 GCA_018389105.1 Nautilus pompilius | reverse complement strand
ATATACCATTGTTCAATTTTCCTTCTTTTATTTAAATATTTAATCAGTCAAAAAGGGTTAAGCTATTTTCGAAATTACTGATAACCAACAAATCATTCTGAGATGAAGCCAATTGTAAAATTACCCTGCAAATGCTACAAAAAATATAAAAAATAAAAAACAAATTTTTTTTTCTATTAATTAGTTTGTGTGTGTGTGTGGGTGTGTGGTGTGTGTTTACTTTAGAATTTCAAGGATTATCAAGAAATCACAATCACAATATCAGAGTGTAGAAAAGGATTCACATTTGCAATTTTAGAAACACCACCTCAATTTCTAAATCAAGAAGTAAACAAAGGTAACCACACACACACACACACGAATTTTGAACATCAAATAAATCATTTTCAAAATACAGTGAAACAACTTTTTTTCCTTCCTATCTTGATTTTGCTTTTCTTTTAAAATTAACGGTGGCACAACCAAGGATCAAACAGGAATTTCAAATACCTTTGATAGACCACACATTTAAACACCTTTGCCACAAATATGAGAAGCCTTTCCTAGTCTGAGGGAGGGGGCATAACAGCCATTGTCCATGCTGTTTCTTCTTTTCCATAACTTCTTGTGAACAAATGTTTTATACATATGCATGTCCAAAAATGACAACCTTTTTTTAAAATAGTTTAGTAAACAAAGACAATCTGCTACATACAATTTTTTTCCTTTATACACCAGATGATTTATTACAATAGATGTTCAAAATGTCTACCATCAACAGCATACAGGCATTGCAGCATCTGATAATAAAGCAATATGTAAAAGAACATTTTTACAGAAACAGCTCTGTTGATATTTTTGTGGCTACACCTTGTCCTTCAACACATCCCATATGAAAAAATCTGGTGATGGTGAGATCTGCAAGGCATGGCAAGTATTCAAGTGGTCTGCATCATCCCATCACCTCCAAGTAAAGCATTCACCCAAAAATGCTGTTGTGTTACATTATACCATCACCTGTGACATTCCAAATAAACTGTCTTAACATCGAGACAAAATGCTTTTGCATGGTAGTGTACAACAACTTGCATACATGTTAGAACATCCTGTAAGTGCTATACGTGAAAGAATTAAGATAAATACAGTATTTGTGAAAAGTTACAGAGGCAAGATTCATGAGTAGACCTAAAACTGTTTAACATGCATAATGACAGAAAATTAAAGTTTTTAGTAGCCAAAAAACATTTTTTTTTTGTTTATAAAACAATAAACAGTTTATGTAAAATAATTGTATTTAACTGGTTAAATTAGGTGGACTTCATTAACAAGCAATATTACTTGCTGTTAGTATGATTTAAAGAGATGAGGTGCTGACAAATGTAGAGAAACGGACAGAACAAATCCAACCTTATTAGTTTGATCCATACAAAATGTCTGATAGTAGTTTTTCTGTGGAAAGCCTGGATGACAACGTAATACTGATTCTTTTTAAATAATAAAATTAATTCTTAACATATAACGATTGGATCTTCTTTTTTTTTTTGGCTGATTGAAGATTCTACTAGTAGTTTGCATTATAAAATTGGTTTGAAATTCATGGCTGAATAAAAACCTAACTACATACAGCCTGTACAAGATAGTAGAGGTTCACTGGATTCTACAGTAAACAGTTCCTTAAATAATGTTAATTTAAAAAAAAACAACATAAGTCTCATTAATATCGCAACCATACTTTATCAGCAAAATCTAAATATTTTAGATAGGGGCCCTGCTATATACACACAGACAAAGAGAAGAAGAATAGGTAATTGTGCAGAGCAGCTCTACAGTAGGTAAGAAAAATTTATATTTCTAATTTTACTGTGGCCTGTTAATTTGTTTCATAATTTTTCACTATTAATTCGTGTCTTGTGTCTGATCTCCCTCTTTAGTTGGTACTGTGTTTCTCCAAACTCTTGCCCACATTTTGAGCAAGTTTTTTTTTTAAATGTAACTCTGGAATATTATTCCAAATGTTTTGCACAATGTGCCATAATTTGTTGACCTTTTCCGATAATCTTTAAACTTGGGACGGTCAGTATAGTGCTATTTCTGGAAATGTCCACATCAGGCTGGTTGGTCTGCAACATTCAGAGCACCATTCTCTTCTTTACCATACTTTTACCAGGTTATGTTTGCTCTTGGTAACCAATGCAATGAATAATAAAATCTGCAGCTATAAGAATTAATTATATTAATAATTCAGTGTGTTAGGGAGGGCATCCATTAGGTATCCATGTGAAATTTGCATGTACAAATTGGTGGTCAAGCAGCTGAAGAGCATTAACGTTCACATGCACCAAAAGATGATTTAGCTGGAGTAGAAAATCATAGTAGGATGATTTTATTTTTTTAAAAAAACCTGGTGTATGTGAGTTGTTCTGTTTAGTTACCAGCTGAATCCTGATTAATCTCAGCCCTCACACACCATATAGACAGAACTCCACTGATCAGAATTAACAAAAGATGGTAACAGGATTAAGTATTAATGGTTAGAAATCCTAGCGACTGTTGCAGAAAGGAAGAGGGCCAGGAAGGAGAAATGTTAAGGTGTACCTGAGATTTGCATATCTGACCCAATTCATAATTATCCTCTATAAATTACCATAAAGATGGCGACTAAACCATTAAATTAACTTCATTTAAAAAGTGAAATTGTCCCAGGATCTTTAAACTCTAATCCGACCCTTGGCAAAGTCCTGTTGATCAACTGATCCTTAAAATGAGTGGTTCTAGACTTCCAAATCTAAAATAAACCCATGGCACATAGTACTGATAAACAAAACTAAGTTTTAAAACAACTAGTATCTCAAAATCTGTTCTATCTTTTTTTTTTTTCAAATACTTGGTTTAAATGCTTTTAACTGAGACTATCCCTTCTAAAAATCCTATTTCCTTGGAAATATGTACACCAGCTAGCCACTTTATTAGAAACTATGTAGCCTTTCGGACTTCCTGATCCATGCAAATCAGGCTAACCACATGATGTGGCAGGTAATCCCTGCAGTACTATATATCATTCGGACAAGCACATTTTCAGTCAGTCTAACAGATATGGAAAAGGTGAAGGCATTCGAAAGAAGCATGACAGTGAGTATGTCTAACAGGTGGCACAATAGTCAAGATAGTTTTGTTGGCAGGCTGCTCCAAAAATCAGTCTTTATAGTTTATCAGCAATGAAAAAAAAGGGAAAATGTCTGTTGCAAGGAGGAATTGTGGCCACAAATATGCAGTAACAAAAAGAGGAAGATGGTAAGACAGGATAGTAAGATGGAAATCCACATCCATCTTCAGCTGTATCACACAAAGAATGTTGCAACAAATGGATTATGACAATATGAGACTATTGTGTAAACCAATGATCATAGTTACCAATATGAAAAAATGGCATGTGTATAAGGAGTGCAGATATCGAACTAAAGAGGATTAGTGAAGTGATATAGTCTGACAAGTCACACTTCACCCTTTTTTGCACAGATGGGAAAAGACAGATTTGAAGAAAACCACATAAATCACTAAGCCTCTCTTGTGTTGTCACAACTGTCCAGGCCTCTGGTGGTATAGTTGGGGTACGTTTTGCTGGTATAACCTGGGTCCCTTCATCCCTTAAGAAGATAGAATGAATGCCAAAGTTTACTGCAGCATCATTTCCAATCAAATGGATTCAACAATGCTTCATGTGCACTCTAATGGGAATGGCAACTTCCAGGATGACAATACTCATTCATCATACCCATATTATGCAGTCATATGGTTTGAGAAACATGAGAAAGATTTCAGGCATCTCCCTAGACATTTGTGGAACCAGCTTGAAAGATCATTCACAATCGCAATCCTCTGCCTATCTTTCTCCATACATGACATAAATTATTAATGACTAAATGGAAAATGTCCCTCAGGATACCTTCCAGCATCTTGTGGATTCTATGCCATATTGTGTCATGGCTGTTATTAGGTATAGCGGCCAGCCATTTATATATATATACTTATTGATATCATTCATGTTAAGCACAATTCTTTTAATCCTTTAAAATGAACACATGCATGAATATTTCTTTATTCTTGCACTCAGAACAGCCCTTTGTGGATTTCTACACTTTTTTATTTTACTTAAAAGCAACAATTAACAACAAAACCAAAGAAATAATTGGAAAAGATAATACTGATGCTTCCAGATAGTCTTTTACATAATTACATTATCGATTACTTTGATATGGGCTTGCTCATGTGACTGAAGAGTTTCTTTTCATTTTGCCATGCAGATTTTGCCTCGAAATATTTACCTTCAAAACTCCACCCTTCTTTACTTCTCATTCTTCTGCCCACCCTCACTCAATCTGTCTGTGTGTTTATTTATCATTTCTAATCACAGCTTTATCTATCTCTTATTGCCAGCATCATCAAAACAGAGTCAACTGATTGAGGGTTTGGCTGCAGCAACAATATTCTTTTGAGGTCCAGCTTACCATAAAATCCACCTAACCATCAGCCTCTCTTCCTATTTCCTCCCTCCATAGAGAGACTACCAATCAATTCCTTCTCTTCATTATTCCTTCAAACCAGCTGTCTAATTCCTGTAACAGCTGGAATATTACTGACAACTCCTTAGATTCATTTGAAAATCTTTATCTGAGAATATCGATCAACATAGAATTAAGCAGGTGCAGTTATTTCAATTTAATCTAATTTAAAATTTTTTTTTCTTTCTCAAGAGCTTTTGACCTTTAAATAGAAAAAAAAATGGCATCATTATGAGACAACCCCCCCCAAACCACCCTGAAATACTGTACAGAAATCTAAATCAATGCCAAAGAAAAAATATACATATTCCAAATAAAGAACAAACCTTAGCAGAATAGCTGTTCTGCAGATAAACTCAATGTTGTCTGCAGTAACATGTAACTCTGTTATCATTTTATTGAAACCAGATCTTAGTTCCATCACACTAGCTGAACCCATTAACAACTAGCAGGATTCAGTGGATGAGTAACTAGAAATCTTTTTTGCCTTCTTTCTAAAATCCTGCTTATCTGCTGCAGCTAATAAAAAAACAAGAAGAAAAAACTTGTGTAATAGAATTTTTTTGAAAAATTTTCTTTTATATTCATTGTAATTCTAGCAGATTGGGGTTCATTTTAACAGTTTTATGAACATGACAACAGTAGCTGCCTGTCCACAAGGAGCCCTGGCACTTCTGACTCTAGCAGGTCCCTACTAAAAGTCTTTATTTTCAAATGTGAGAGGAAACTGATGTACCCAAGGTAAATCCACATGGCTGACAGGTAAAGAAGAAGAAAAAACAAAGAAACTATGTCAGGAAGGTAGGACACCAATCTGAATCAAGCAAACCAAGAATCGAATTCAAGTTCTTATCTTGGCACCCCAGTAGCAATTACTGGGTGACCAGCCACCCAGAAAGAGATGTATGAAACAGTTCATTAATACATATCATCATATAACATCCATTTGTAGTGGATTTTAGAAAAACAATACATACATCTTCATGTGATAGACTTCAGCCATGAAAGACTGAGAGATGGCTCCGCCATCATGTTTTAAGACCACCACTGTTCGTACAACAATGTTCAATCCTAAAAGTAGAACTACATCAGCAACAAATGAACAAACCCCCTGACTGATTTCCTTCCAATTCAAAACATGCATCTTCTTTACTACTATTCTTTACATTTTGTTCACTGACCACAATCATTTTGCTAAGATAACACTGGGAAGGAGTGTTATTTATCGTTAATTCTCCAAACTTTCCCCGTTTCCCATGATTCCATGCCAAGTCATCAACCAAAGCACAGGAAATTTCTGAGCAGCTTAGTTCGTTATGTCATGTCATATATGGCTGACAAGTGATGGATTCCAGTAATGTTATCCAATGATTCATTTACCCCAGACAAAATACAATATTAAGCACATGACTTAAATACACATCCAGTACCAAAACTATTGGTAAAGAACCAGAGAAGGTGCAAAATATTTTCATAATGATAACAAAGAAAAGTAGAATGTGGCTAAACAAGAAAAATGATAAAAATAATGCCCCATGAATGCATAAAAAAGATAACAAAACATCAGACAAATTACATTTAGTTATCTCCCTTTTAGGAAAGATAGAGGAGTCTCAATTGTTAACAGTAACCATAGCACTTTAAAACCTCGTCAAATACATCTACAATGATGTTCAAGACATTAGTCAGAAATCAATGGGTTAAAAACAAAAAAAAAAAAAATAAGTAAATTCTTTTTTTGCTATTTTTTAGATCTATATTTAAAAAGAATAAACTCTAACTTCCTTTATTAAAATTAAAAAATTGAAGCACATTCTGAAAAATGCTTCTGTCCATAAATATTTAAGAAAAGGTTCCCCCCAAAACCTGTAGGGGCTAGAAAAGCCAACAAACCATTCAGCATCAAAAAGAAAGGGCTCTAAAGATGCAATGTGGGAGAGGGAGAGGGAGGGAGGGAGAGAGATTTACGATGCAGATCCACAACTTTAATATGTCGAAGTGAAGAAAAGAAGAACAAGAGTTCTGCCCAAGTTTGGTACAGAGCTAAGCTTTTCTTGTGTTGCATTCTGAAAATAATTTCTTAATTATCATACAGGATAATGTAATTAATTGGAGAACAAAAAAAAATTTGCATACATTAATATATCAGTAATGTGGGTGCTACTGCCATTACAATCTTTTTTTTAAATTTTTCATAATTTTGAAATGATTAAATTATACTTAAATTTTTTAAAAAAACAATAAAAATAACAAAATAGCCATAAATTGTGTCTAACTCATGAGTTAAAACTTAAGCCAATGTTAAAGGGTTAAATAAAAACTCCATCATAAAGCTGTGTCCCCAAATGAATGTTGCGTCTAACTCTCCAATGCACTAAATTACACAGGCCCCACAAAAGATAAAGGTTACAGATTTTGCTTAGCAACCATTTACTCCAAGCATTAAAAATCTACAAGCATACAGGACTTCTTTTTTTTAAAACTTAGGAATAATACCACAAATAATACATTGCATATTTGGACAAAACAATACCAATTTAACATAACTATTTATTCTTAAGCTTTAACAACTTCAGGCACAGAAAATGTTTGTTATTATCTTTTACTCCCTTATTCTATTTGTGTAGGTCAGATATTACCAATTGGGCACTGGCTGACTGAATGTAGAATATAAAATAGCAGAAATGGTATAAAGAACATGTGGTGTACTGAAAGAGTCAAGAGTATTTCTTTTAGAAAAGACTATCAAACATTGTATATCACCAAGAGATGGGGTATTCTAACTCAGGGTACAGTCAATAAGATTTCTATCCAGACACAGCCTGTAAGAAGCTTTCTAATTGGTTAAATCAAGGGGGGGGTAAGAAGAAATGAGGAAATGTACCAAAAATTACTTTGCCTTTGGTTCTACAAAAATAGATAAGATAATGATAAATAAGTATTTTGGTTATCAAATAGCTACTTAAATTAGAATTTTTTTTTTAAAACATCAAAAAACCACTAAGGGAAAAAAAAACACACAAAAGGAGATTTTGAAAAATGAATAAATAAAACTACTGAACATCTGTCTTCGCTCCAAGAGGAAATGTTCATCTGAGAGAAGCAGAGCCCAAGTAAGTAACTTCTTTTCTTTTAAAGAAGCATTCAGAGGGCATTGTCAGTGGGTAAACACAGGCCTGACTTTCACACAG
This sequence comes from Nautilus pompilius, assembly GCA_018389105.1. Classification (NCBI taxonomy): domain Eukaryota; kingdom Metazoa; phylum Mollusca; class Cephalopoda; order Nautilida; family Nautilidae; genus Nautilus; species Nautilus pompilius. Next base: position 94,771 of record JACATO010001756.1, on the reverse strand, counting down.
AGTTTAAAATTCCCTTCTAGCAGGCTTCTTTCCACTATGGTGGCGATCAGATATCTTACAGCTATTCTCTAATTTCAGTTAGATAATAACTTCAAATCAATATTTCCCAAAATCAATATTTTGTTGCAATGTTGAGATATTTTTCCTGTTCATCCAAAGACAGGATAACTGTTATCAGTCAGAAAGAAGATGGAAATAAGAACAGCTGGACATCTCAAATCACTGGCAGTTTTGCATCCATATTCTTCTCTTGTCATATACCAGGTAGATATTTTTCATAATGGTTTCACAATGTCTAGCTGCTTGCCAATTTAAAATTACCATTGGCTCCATTTTAAAATTGTAGAAATAAATAAAAAGGTTTAGTATTCAAAAGTACAAGGTTGTGATGATGTCATATCCATTTTACTTCCCGGCCCAGGAACAGGAAAGTAGACACTGTGAAAGGCTTCCCTGACAATTTACTTTTTAGCTCCATCTTTTTGAATCCTAACAACCAAATAAGTAAGTATAAGACCCTTGTATAATATTTTAGGTAATATCCCATTCATTTTAAATTCTGACATTTACTTTAGATAACATTCCCAGTCTTGATAGTTTTATGGCTGCACCTAAAACAGCTACATCCTCTCACTTAGTCAATAAGGTAAAAAAAACAAAAAGCAAATTTCAAAATACCTTTGTGAAGAGGTGGTTGGTTATATAGGCCTACTTTTATATTTAGACAACAGAGAATATAAATACTGTTACATGAAAACACGCTCACCTCAGAATCAGTTCCTTCTATTAAAAAAAAAAAAAAAAAAAACTAGCGGACTTATTTATCACCACTGATAAGTGTGAATGTGCTCTCATGACTCGAGTCAACATGGTTGCACTCTTTAGTTTAAATATCCAGCGATAAACAGTGGCATATATAATCTGAAACTTATTTTCAAAACACAAGGTTAACCTGATTAGTGAAGCACATGTTGTTGTGACAATTTCATTAAATTCGAAAACTGTCCATCCTCAAAAGATTTATCTGCCAGGTTTCATCCCAACTACTTGGCGGTTGACTGTTCGCCAATCTTTTCTGCTACAGGACAAACTAAGCACGGAATTAGACGACTGAACCGGCTATTTCTCTTGGAAAAAGAAATTACGGTCAATGACAGGTGCTTTGCAGTGACTGACGCAGTTAATTTACCATCAGATGTTCATTCCGATGACAATTCCCCTAAAAACTATGACACCCTGGAAAAAAAAAAAATTGTTTTCAAGACAGACAAAACATGCCAAGGGATTACAACCCAATATGAAAGATGCAGCAAGAAGAGAGTTAAGGGGAGAATTTTATCAATTTTCTTGACCAAGTTTTTCTAAAAATGGACACAATAGGGTTAATTCCCTCAAATGCCTAGCAAAATAACCCTCCCAAAAAACGATTTTTTTTTTTTTTATTATTCCATATTTAAGGGCAGGTTAAACTAAATGATTCAAATTCAACAAAATTAGCAGACACCATTAGAGGGAAACCGAGAAAAAGTTAATGGAATAAGTGCATAAGTGAAGAAAAACAAAATGAACCTGAGGATGCGCACCGAACATCTGCAAGCAATTAAAGAGATAACACAAAAATTTCATACTTACAACAGCCCTCCCTAGAAAGAACTGTGTCAGAAATGTCTGCTTTGATGTTAAACACTCATAGAAATATATGTTCGGGATGTTTGAACATTTGCTTATCAGGAATTTTCCAACCTGCTTCAATTCAACATCAAATGATAATGCAGACTCATTGTCTGCAATTGTGTGTGTGTGTGTGTGTCAGGAACAGGTGACATGATAAGTCCATACCAACAAAGGTTATGCTGATCCAGTGGGACTCGCAAGAGTTCAGTCACCCCCCCCCACCTCCACAATTTAGGAATTCATTAATGGTCGCCAGCATAAATCGTTCTCTAGTAGCACGACTTACTGCCATGACATGATTGTACCCAAAAAAACAAATAAACTTCGTTTCTTTTGTAGTTGGTCTAAAAGTCAATTCCATTTTATGCCATCGACACCTGGAGACCTGAAATGTCAAACTACCAGAACGTACCTTGAGGAATCTGGAAGAAAGACTAACTCCTGAGTGCTACTGGCTAAATCCCTCTTTTTAAACATTGCGTATTCTGAAAAATCTGTGCCATATAGCACAGAAGCCTTCAGATGACATTAACTCTACAAGACATGAAATTTCCACACTGAGAGCCTTAAAAGGTTACCAATGCTCAGAGGAGAATTTTTTTTTTTTTTTATTAATCACCATGAAACATAACTAACATTATTTCAAAAATTCAAAGTTTATACACAATCTGAACAATTCTAAAATATTTCTTTAAAATAAAACATCTGAGATGTCCAGAATTTCAATTTTGATAAGTTATCTCCCCACTTTAAACTGTTTGACCGCTAAAAGGTTAATCAGAAAAGATCTCCAAGAGTAAGTGACTAAGCTGGTAAGAATGAGCGAGACAAAACCATAGCAAGTCACAGCAATCACTTGGCTGGTTTCTAACAATGATAAACCACAAAGGAGAGAGGACTTCAGATTGCAGAAGCTTGTAAAAAAAATAAATAAAGAAAAAAAATATATATATATATAGCTAAAGTTTCAACAATGTAGCAAATATCATTAAAGGGAAACCAAGAAGAGTTAACAGAATAAATGCATCTGTAAAATAAAAGGCTGATTGCAAAAGAGAATTCTTGATGAAGAAAGATCATACCAGACAGATGGTTTGTCCAACGTTAAGTTATTTCGGTGCAAGCCTGTTCCCTCAAGCAGAGAAAAACATACCCATCCCACGGGTAAAATAAACTTGCCCAAGGGTTTACATCAATTCCTAATTGACCGGATCAAAGAATTCTCTCTCATGTAAGCAATTCCTTGCACTGTTATGGAATGGCATAAAATACTAGATATACATTCCTTTACAAAGTTTTGGATTTTTATCAAAAAATAAAGTTTTTGCATTTTATTATTTTAAATGCAAAAATAAAAAAAATTTAATCTCATCACCAAGACTAAATTATCTTACAATATTCTGTATGTGTGAAATAATCAAGTGTTTCCTGAGATATTCTAAAATACCAATGTATATTTCTAAATAACAAGTTTAGTAATTCCTCTGAGAGTGAGTTATTGAAACCCAGAGCTCTGGGTGAACTTGGTTATTTAGGCAGATATAAATGAAAGAAACATGAACACAAGCATTTCTACACCTGCAAAAATTGTTTCTGAGTTGTGTCGCCCTGGAGAGTAAATCTAAAGTGAAAGTATGATAATGAGTAATTGAAATTGGTTATTCGATTTGAGAACAATGGTGCTATAACCTTATGATGACTGACAGCCACTTTCTCAATAGACAAGCATGATGAACAATTTACTATTCCAGTTTGTTTCATGTCTACAATGGAACTCCTCTTGAGTCATTCCGTTTTAGATCTGCCATGAATAATTGCACAAAGACTGTCATGTGCAAGACCAGAAACTGATAACCACTAAGTTTTTACTTGTTTGCTTTACCAACATACTACTACTACTTCTTCGATCACTCATTTTCATAAGAGTGGGATGTGTTGCACCGTTGTTATGCGCACTCTGGCCCAGTGCATCCATCTTCAGCAGTGGTTTATTCTTCTGACTTTTCCTTGTCATAGGACACTCGCCTCCGTCATGGCTATAGAGCGTCCTCCACCCTTCGTTCCTCTGAGTGCCTACACAGGCCACTCCCCAGCAGCGACTGGAGCAATGCCAGTAAAGTACCTTAAATAGTGCATTTACTCAACTAATGAACCACTCCTATTATTTTTTTCCATATTTATTTAAAATTACATAATTAGTATATGCTTTAACATGTTTTGTTAAAGGTACTATTAACATTCCAAAGATATTAAAAGAGAGGACAGGAGTGAAGATAATTAAAAGAAACAACAAACAATTTATTACATCACATTTATGAACCTAAATGTTTAAAATTTGATTCCAATTATTTTATATATTTATTTGGTCATTTTGAATTACCAATAACCAAAGCACCAACACTAAAGGTTTGCTGCTATCATGTTCTGAGTTTCATCAATGTATTCTCTCAGGTCTTAGTGCTACCAGGAGTCTGATACATCATTTAACCTGGAGGAAAATTCAATAAAACTTTACCATTTTCCTAAGTATTAGCAAAAGCTGCAATGCACTGTTGATTAGTATATTCAGATAGTAGCTACGGTGGAAGAAAAGCAACTTTGTCTTAACTACCAGTTGGCTAGACAGAAGCAGTTAATAATTATTATACACAGTAGCTGGGGTACCTGGTGCTGCACAAAGAAGAATAATGGAAGGCTGACTGTTGGAAAGTTGAAATTTGTGGTCACCTCCTAGTTGAATGAGTACCTGAGTAACATGAACCTTGAAAGATGGCCTTTGTTGACCTTTGAGGCCAGGCTCTGGTACCCTTGGATCCTGAGGTACCTTCATTATAACTTGGGACTGCAAGGTCGCTTATTTTGAATGTATAGTAAACTAAGTGTAATCTATAGGATTTAAAACAGCCTTCAGTAGCTTAAAACCTTGCTTGGATTCTGAAGTACCCACACCAAAAATTTGGATGCTACGGTTTGCCCATGAAAAAGTAACAAACAAATGCACAAACACTTGAAGAAAATACATATTAGATCTAACCACTTAAATATTCCTACATTATGTCAGGGGGGGTGGAATGAGTCAATAATCTGGTAGGCAATGTTTAAATAGAATTAGTGAACCACTTTTTATTACAAAATATTTACTTACACCACATTCTGGGTTACCATGGAAACAAATTTAATTAATTATCTAGATTTCATTAAAGAAACAGAAAAACTCATTTTTATAGTTTTTTGGGGAAAAAAAATAATCAATTTCTCAAAGTACCACAGATATAACAACAAAGGATTTTGCAGTAGTAGCAATAAAAGTGGCTCATAAAACAAAAGACCAGGGATTTGAGACCAACTTGTACTAGTGAAATGCATTTATTACCAATCCTCAGAACCAACTCTGTTGATGGTAATAGGGAATAATTGTCACAATATAGGCTTAAACCAGTTGCTAAAATGCAGGCTTATTAGCTAATCCTAATCCTTTTACTTGTAACAGGGTTTTGGAGAACCCCCACAAAAAAAATTAACCCTTTTGTTTTGTTACTGATCAATGGTTCCTGCAGATAACAATAAGGAATAAATAAAATACTTTAGACTAAAACATAACCACACATAAATAATTGTAAATGAGCAAAGATAAAAAAAACCAATATATAAATTAATCAATCACAAATAAATATTTTGAAAAAAGAGAATAATGAATATTTCCCATTTGCGTTAGATCAAAAATGGAAGATGTTATGTCATTAAAACGGTTCTGCTACTTCTTGATATCCCATGGATTTTCTTTTAAGATTTCAGTGACAGAAGGTTGCCCATTCCTTTTAAAAAAAAAGATGAAAGACTGCTTGACCTTTCTGTCAGTGGCTGCCCCTTCTCACTGCACTCTATTGCCAATAGCAAAGCCTATCATCTTTAAAGAAGTGTATTTGATTTTATGCACAAAGGTTTAATTTTCACTCTTGATAACTCCAAAACATGGACTAATAGGTGTCCTGTCTGTTTCCCAATAAACCTCTTCCATATAGAACTAATTTCCTTTCTCCCCTGCAGAGAATAAGCATCCATCAGGTCATTTCAACTATCTGGTTATCTGATACAAAATTACAAGCCATCCAATTTGTCCCTCTGTTAAACTCCTCAAATATAGGGCAGCTTCCACATGGTTAGGATAACCCTGGAGAAGATAACAAACTGATACAGGAAGAGTTAGATTTCTGCCATATTCCCTGGCTGCATGGAGTATGACCCCCAAGTTGGTTGGGATATCAGATGTTCAGGTCAGTGCTATTTAACTAACACCCACCAGGTCAGAATGTTAGTCAGAGTAGGTATTTCATCACTTTTTACCTACCTTATCAACCAGTGACATAACCAAAGTGTGAACCTGTTGGCAGCCTCTTAACTGAGACCCCAGGATGGTGTCAGCTGACAGAAAGAAAGACACACCAGAAGTCAACTCCCCAAGCACATCCATCCACACTACTTCCAATAATTATTTGTAACAATAACTGCAGACTGGATTAAAAAATTGTAATTTATGTCATGAGCAGCTGAGCATGACACCTAAATATCAACAGAAAGTCATGGCTCCATGGGGAACAATACAAACACAGACCATGTTGATGCAACAACCTTAATTACCCAGAAGATAACAATGCAGTTGTTTTAATTATACAAATTGAAACCAAGAACCACAATAAGCTCGTTAATTTAGCACCAGCCAATAAATGATAAACCACAAAAAGAAAAAGTGATGAAAGGGAAAAAAAAAAACACATTCATAAGATGAGCCATCATTCAACAAATGAACAGTGATCAAGTGAACAAAGCGCATTTTAGGGCTGACCTTTTACCTCGTGACAACATGAATATTCAGATGAAGCAAAGAATTCTAAAAAAAAAACCACCATAATTAAGAATAATAATTCTTTTAAGAATTTCTATGCAAATGATTAACCTTCAGTTTTAAAGTAGCACACATGGTTTTCTCTCCACTGGCCTTTATGAACAGTAAAGACCTTTTTAAAAATAGCCACCAATATGACTACTTGTGGCCAGTTTCTCTAGCAACATGGCCTTAAAACCTGCCTATTTGAACATGATTTTAAGCAGTCCCTCTATGAACAGTGAGCACCTGTCTATAAAGGCTACTTTTAGCATTTATTTTAGCGGATTTTATGGAAAGCAAATTTCACTGCATTTCTTATTTTACTGCTCTACATGTTTTATAATTATTCTTCCTGATCTGATTTAAGAAAGATTGTAATGACCTGTACTATACATACACAGGTTCTATTTAATTACCAATGAAGCATTAAGGATTAAAAGTGCAAAAAGCAATGGAAGTCAACAAAATTAATACACATTATAATATCTAATCAATCAACTAAATAAATCAATAAACCTCATTGATTCACACCTGATGACCAATTCAACCTTCATGTGATACTTTTTCTACTACATCCAAGTTTTTGTTTTCTTTTAGATAATGAATTACTTTAACATGTGCAAACACTTGCCTAACCACAGAACCAGCAGAGAGTTAGCCCAGGATGTAGAAGTGCCTCGTGTGACCAATCTGCCGATATTCATGTAAACAAATGCAATGCATCTTTTACTGGTGAGTCCTCGTTTATGGTCACTGGTGCATACATTAAATTAAAGCAACATCTATACACTCTGTGTTGCTGGTAAATCGGGAGAGATAAGCTTTAAAATATAAACATCCTCTTGCTATAAAAAAAATGTTCATCTTGTCTATGTTTGAAAATATTTTCTTTCTGCTTTGACAAAACATTCATGGACTACTAAGAAAAACAAAAACATGGAGATCTCTATTGTGCCCTCTACATGACCCCTAATGATGTACCAACAGGATCAAAGTAGCTGTCAGTTAATTACATTACCTTCAAAACAAAAGCTGAAGACACTGGTTCTACAACTGTGACAATCCATCCCAGCAAAGCTTCTTTCAATCCTAAATATAATGTTTTGCATATTCAAAAGGAGTCTAGATACAGATTTATACAAGAAACCAAAATTACTAAAGATGATCATTTTCCAAAGAATCTGTGGCATGGTTGTGCCAGAGTGGTGAGTGAGTGAGCGGTTAGGACATTCTATCAGAGAGAGACAAGTCTACAAACAAATGCAGTTGTTCCTGGAATAAGGGGACACCATTTGGCTTGGGTCACAGGAGACTTCCTCATATGCCAGGTCAGTCACCATGTAGATTTCTGGTTTTTTATAGCTACAGAGTAAATCAATAGTATGTGAAAATCAAAGCTTCAGTAGAATTGTTGTGATTTTGACAAGGCAAAAACCAAAAAAAAAACAAACAGAAAATCCATGGTGCAATCATACATACAAAAAAAAACAGAAACAGTTCTAGCCAAATTATTATGTCAATTAAAACAACTATCTGTTTTATTAGCCCATGGGATATTTTATTTCTGATTTTTTTTGTAGCTCTACTATTCTGTATCAGCACGAGACTCTACTTTGTAGATCAGGGATATTTATCTAACACAGAGATCCCATAAATGTCAAAACAGGGCTCAATGTGCCCTATTGTGGTTAAGTGCATTTTAACTTATTTATTTTCAAGTTATTTTAATTCGTTCTGGCTTAATCTATGTGCTGGTAAAAGTTGGCATGGATCGCAGTAACAGATGAGGCTGCGTGATTGGTGACCCTTGGTCGAGCATTCACCAGAACAATTAAGTCGCTGTTAATGCCTGGGATTCGGTAATGCCAGCTGGATTTTAATAAAAGTTCGAACATGTTTTAATGATAGATAAACCTGCTTTAAACAGTGTGGTTCGTGCGCGTCGAGTCATCGTAAAGTGCAAACTGGAAATTAATCGGTTAGCTTCCTCGTATATGTAAAAGCCTCTCACTTTTCCAATTCAAATGGCGAAATGTTAATAGACAGGACTTTTAATAAAACTCTAGATGACCAGATGAAGGCACGCTAGGTTAAGTTGTCTCTGAAAGCGAATCCAAAATCTTCCTAACTGGCAGGTTGGAGGTTCCAGAAGAACCACTTTGGCTACTTGTACAATTCAAAACTATAATCGTCTGCTGCAAGATTAGCCAGCGTCATACGATTCCGAAACTTGTTCCTTTTAGACTAAAAACCTCAAATGGCGGCAACCGAAAGATTCTCGAAACGTAGGCTCCTTTCTAGTAATTGAAACTGTCGATACTTTCCAGATTTTTGTGTGGACGATGCCCAAAGCTCTCCCGTCAGAAGAGACGCATAACAATTGCATGTCGTCATAATTGTGTATAGTGTGTGGACAGGGTTGTAGCAGCCTTTCTTATACGAAACTGAGCGCTGTATAGGTTCTTGTCACATCACTACTTTTTGAATCTCGCTTTAGAAGAGCTTGATCGGAACAGTCTAGAAATTGATACTTTGGGAAAATTATATTTTTCTTTCCATTCAGTAATTTATGATTAGTCAAGTTGTAAGCAATAGTGGTGAACCCGCGCGGAGCGGAGATTCTTCAGACCACTGGTTTCGGAATGAATAGAACACTGGAACCCGGGACATAATCGTTCTGATAATCTTCATCTGCCGTAAAAGAATTATTTGGCTTCGGTCAAAGTTTCTAACTTGAAGCTAGAGAACTCTGATTATAACAGACATCTAAACAAGTCAAAAACTTACGTACTTCCTTAAAAAATAGCAATAATAATAATTATTTCACTGGCCGATCATTTGTATATTGTGACCTCAACAATAATACATATCCAGCCATGGTCAAAAGTTTACAACCCATCTTCTCGTCAGGCTGAGAGAGCTTGACGCTGTACCCGTGACCACTTCTAAAGGTCTGCTTTTGAACACTTCAAAAAGAGTCGGTCACCAAACCCGTCGTGATGGTTTAGATCTTTGTGGAATTCATCTGTTTACCTGTTAAATTTCAAATGGGTCACATTTTCCAATTTTGACAATTTCCCCCACTAAGTACAAAGCGAGAGGCGCTTTAATATCATTGACGTCGACTTATTATGCAAATTCAGCAGGGTTTGACTGTGACTCGTACTTTATATATACAATAAATAGCTCGACTTCAGTCTCCCGAGATTTTAAGTCTGAATGTTATCTTCAATACTAAATGCATGTATATGCTATCGAATTACACATTAAACCCTAAATTGGTATCTAAATTATAAACAAAAGCTGCCAGATTCGATGTTCACGATTGACGAACTACTAGAATTTCATTAAATAATCGCCAAGTTTTTGTTACAGCTTGAAACTTTTCATCTAGAGCTTTCTCTATATCCTCTCGGTTAGCGCCGGCCTAGCTTCGTCTTTTTTAATATATATATATATTCTTGAAGCTTTTGGATTTCGAAATAATTTTGAATCTATTTATTTCCGTTATTTTCTACTATTAAATAAAAAATCTATTTTAACAAAAAAAAAATCCTAATATGCAAACATAATTTGTCAATGGCATCACTGTCACTGATGAGGGGAGTACATTTTTCACTTGATTGGATACCAAGAGAAAGACAGCAAAAGAACTAAAAATGAGACCTCATTATCTAAACTCAGAATGCGTATAGTTTGTGACAACGAAAGATAACTAGTGGACCTCTATACTGCTCAGCTAAAACTTAAGTCCCAATTTCCTTTTGTGTGCATATTTTTTAAGACCTGACAAAGAATTATATACACACATATGTATACGAGGTCTGTCGAAAAAGTATCCGACTTAAGGTTGGGGAAAAAAAATTATGTACTTGGTGGGGTTTAATTGATAATCCCCTTCAAAGTAGGCCCCTTGTGCCTCCACACACTTAGCCCAGTGACACTTCCACTGTTCAAAGCATGTCTGGAATGCTTCTTCCAGAATGGCTCTCAGCTCCGCTGTCACATTCTGCATAATGTCCTCTTGGCTCACAAAGTGGGAGCCTTTCAGTGGCATCTTCATTTTTGGGAACAACCAGAAGTCAGAAGGAACCATGTCTGGAGAGTAGGGAGCCTGGCAAATGAGCAAAATGCCTTTCTTTGCCAAGAAACCTTGGATCAGCTGCAACGAATGAGCCAGGGCGTTGTCATGATGCTGCTGCCAGTTTTTCAAGGCCCACAGATCCGGTCTCTTGTGCTGAACTGCATCACTAAGATGTCGGACGACTTCCTGATAGTACTCCTTTGTAACTGTTTGTCCTTCTGGTGTGTATTCGTGATGCACAATGGCTCGGTAGTCGAAGAAAACAGTCAGCATCACCTTGATTTTCTTCCGGACCTGATGTGTTTTCACTGTGATGACTGAGCTTTGGTTTCCGGGTCATACCCGTACACCCACATCTCATCTACAGTCATCACGGTATTTTGGAACTCAGGATCCCTGTTGGCAGTATCCAGCAGGTCCTGCGCAACCTCATGACGAAGTTGTTGTTGTTCCTGAGAAAGCAGCTTGGGCACAAATTTCGCTGCCATTCTGCGGAAGCCCAAATCCTCCTCTAAAATTGCATGTGCAGAATCTTTACTGATCCCAACCTCATCACCAATTTCCCGCACCGTCAAACGACAATCCTCCATGATCAAGGTCCGCACTTTCTCGATAACAACAGCATTGTGGCTTGTTGACTGCCTCCCAGAACGCTGGTCACTCTACACCGAAGTGTGGCCATCTTTGAACCTGTTGTACCATTCTTTTATTTGGGTAACACCCATGGCATTGTCACCAAAAGCTTGTTGAATTTAGCGAATTGTTTCTGCTTGGGTATCTCCGAGCTTTTGGCAAAACTTGATGCAAGATCATTGCTCCACACGTTCCATCATCATGGGCGAAATGAAAATGCGACAAGTAGTACAGCACCTCACACGTTGGCTGCCTGACAGCGACTGACGCATCCAGCAAGCCAGCTAAAAACCACACATGCGCATGAAGGCATGCGGCTCCACTATGCACACTTTTGCCTCCCTAACATCATTACTTCCCACAGGAAAAAATAAAGTAGGACACTTTTTCGACAGACCTCGTATGTATGTGGTGTTAAATACCAAACAAAGACTTCAAAAAATGGTAAAAAAAAAAAACCAAAACACTTTCAAATTTAATGTTTGTTTAATGGAGTTGTTTTTAAAATTTAGAGATAATTCCCATGTAGGTGACAGTCTGCTACAAATATTATCAAGGAAAAGGCCAAAAGTATTGAGTTATAAAAAGATTTATATATTTCTGATTCACGTGGGGTAAATATTTATAAGGAACAATACATTACATTTTTAAACATCTAAACACTGCTAAACCTCCCAGACCTTGAATATTTACTGGTACAAAAATTATTTAGGGTCTTAAGTTACTTATTCCCATTTTTGCATTAGTCACCAGTTGTGCCCACCACAATTTGTGAACATGGATCAGATTATGATTACTGCTGTTTTATCAGACGGAAGATTTAATTTTCAGCTGTACAATGACGCATACACCAGATGCCAACTTTGGTTTTGGAAATTGGATGTTTATACGATGTTGGCTACCTGATGATCCCACCAACCATTTACTGCTTGCTACTGACACCACTTCTGGCATCCTCTGTAACTATGACAAAGGGTTTGTTGATGATACTTTTGAGTGATCCCAGAGTTATCTCTCTACCAGTCCATGCTTTTACTGACCACTACATGATCTCAGGAGAGTTTGGCCAACCAACCCTACCTCCATCACAATGGACTTTGAAACTCCTTCCATCTGAGTCCTTGGACTGTCTTCCCTGACTACTCAAAAAAGGAGGCCTCTTTTACAAGCTGTCCTGTGTGAATATCACAGAGTGAAAGCAGGGGACTTGCAATAGCTATACATGGAGAACAAGTCAGTACAGATGCTGCCAGTGCTGGCCTTCAATTTAGATGATGATGCCAATGATGTGTTTGAGGTCTACATTGGCTCGTAGCTGATGGAGTAAGCCGGAGTTCCCAATCCCATGCTGAACAATATCTACCACATACAAACAGCTCCATCCACAAACAGCACCCAAAATTCCAAACACATGTTGACCCAAACATCCGAAGATTTCTTGGTGTGTTGAAACAGGAGAGTCTCAACAATGTCATCATTAACAAGATGACTTATCCAGGAACAAGGAGACCATTATCCAAATATATGAAGACAGCCACATGCTGGACTCCCAGCACAACAATGACCACATCATCAACTCGTGGGGCAATGAAATAAAAAACCACCACCCCAGCTCTCATCAAGATTATAATGGACTATGCAGTAACTTTTCCCAAAATCTCCCATTGATGTTTCATGAAAGAATCTTGAAGAAATGATGAATATGTACAATGTATGGAAATTAGTCTCTTCAGGCAGATGAAACAGCTTTCCCATCTTGTACCTATGGTTCATGTACTATAAATCATAACTGAATAATCCATTTAACCTTTAATAAAGTTTGTATGCACAAACTTATGGCATACACCCTTCATTTGCATTTATTTATTTTATTATTATTCAATAAATAAAAGATCTAACAGTTGTTTAACTGTTTTCAATGTATCTATTTTAATACAACAGCATGTAATAGGAAAAGAAATGAAGGCCATAGGCCAAAGACAAAGTACTGAAAGACATGGCAAGAGGATCACTGAGAAAAGGATGAAAGCAATTAGTTTGTTTGCAGCATGGGGTCAAAAGGCCTGGAATCCCAAATATTACGTGCAAAGACCAAAAATTCAAATTGATTCATCCATTCAAGACATAATAAAAAGTGACAAACCGCTAAAAAAAAAAATTACACAAAACTAATACAATCATCATGCACCTGCAGTATTCTCATCAAGCAACATCCGATCTGGATATTCAGGGATATATTTAAACAAACTGCACAAAACAAAATTTTAAAAAATGCATAAGTATATCATCTCTGGAGATTACACTTCATAAATCAGTGATGAACAATATGCTCTCCCCCCAGCAACTACAGTCAGTAAAAATATCAACAAGAAACACTAGAGCCAACATCGTTCATCTCCAGTTTTTTCATCAAATCTGTTCATACTATTTTAGCTATCTTTAACCCCTTTCCTGCCAGTCTCCTGGCCATCAAGGTGTTGTACTGGCCAAACTTTGGTAGAAGATCCTTAAATCTGTTATAAACCTGCAGATTTACGACACAATAGTAATATTATTAAAGTATTTCTAGTAGTAATAAATTATGAATAAAATGATGTTAATTAATTAATAATAACCAAATATAATTTCACAATTATGGATATGTAAAATAATTCCATTAATTTTTGTCTTATCAAAAATCTCCTGATATGTTCCTTTAACAGGTGACTAGAACCAAATTATGCGCCCTTTAAGATATTCTACACAGGGCATTTATTAGCAATATTAAATATTTACAAGAATTTTAAGTTATTCCCTTTTTTAATATTCTTAAGGACATAAATGAGGCCAAATTTCAACAATGAATAGCAAAACGGCATCCATAATCATTTTAGTTTTAATCAGAGAATGACTGCCAGCATTAATGACTGAATCACACCAATCATCAAAGAGATCATACTTAATCCCTAATGTTAATACATCTGATAAGACAATTGTTTCGCTCTTTTCATCACAGACTTATTGTCTAAGCACACAGGTCTAACTGTAGCCCAGTTACACTAACATCTGCCTGCTTTCAGCATGAACATAGCTTACTCTTCTTTTTTTTCCCCACATTCATCAAGCCAAAGACAATACATTTTTGTTCATCCTGTGTAAAGAATGAAAATAAGCTAGCAACCTCTCATCCTCCCAATTTTACTAACTGGCAAACAAAACAACGTTGCAGTCAATGATAGCAGATACCTCTCAAAATTTTCAATGATGATTACACTGGTCAACACAATATTTTTGGCAGGAAAAGTGAGACTGGTTTCTGGGGTTTTCAAGGGCGCTGAATCCGAATCTGACATTTGTTTTTTCAAGTTGGCTCTAGTTTTGGAGATATCACAGGGGGGTCGTTCGTCTGAAATCACCCATTCGCGACCATAACTAAACGTACAAAAAACGGCTAAATAGTGCAAAAATGTCAGATATTGATTTTTATGATAATCCAAAACCACAAAGACAGTGTAAAATCTCAATCTAACAAGTTAAGTTAGATATAACATCATTTCATTTATTAATAAATGAACACTTTTCATATATTTCGAGAATATACAAAAAATTTGCTAAAAATTTGCTGAATTTTAATTCTCCAAGGGAAAAAAAACATTTACATAATCAGTTATATCATAAATTAATGCAAAGCATTATTATACACTAGATTCTTAGTTACAATGAACACACAAAACAATATTTTATTCACAAAAGTGAAATTGACGTTTATACGATTTTCGCTTGTGAGCAACTTTCGGGCAGTCTCTCAAAGGTTCCAGCAGTAGTCTGCCATCATGTGCTCATCCCATTTGCCTTGATACCTCTCTTCCATTGTTTTGATGTCTTGATGGAATCTCTCTCCTTGCTCCTCACTGTAATCACCAAGATTACCAGGAAATCTGTCGAGGTGGCTAAACAAGAAATGAACTTTGATGCTCACATTTGCCCCTAGTTTTTCGTATGCAGTAAGCATCTTACGGACCAATTGCTTGTAATTGTCAGCTTTGTGATTTCCCAAAAAGTTTGTCACTACATCTGTGAAGGACACCCAAGCATTTAACTCAACCATGTTCATATGATTAGTGAAGTCAGAATCCCTCATGAGCGTTCGAATCTGAGGTCCATCGAAGATGCCACCTTTAGCTTTTTCGATGGAAAGACCTGGAAATTGCCTGCATATGTACTTGAAGCAATCCCCATCTTTGTTCAACGCCTTAACAAACTGCTTCATGAGCCCTAGTTTTATGTGCAATGGAGGGAAGATGATTCTATCCCTGGGTACCAAAGGCTCATTGATGACGTTGGCTGTGCCGACTTCGAGACTTTCTCGTTCTGGCCAGTTCTCCCTTCTCCAGTGCTGGATTCTTGCTCTGCTATCCCACAAACAAAGAAAGCAGGGATACTTTGTGTACCCACTTTGCTGACCAAGCAGAAAATTCACCATTTTCAAGTCCACACAAATCAGCCATTTATGAGTGTTGTAATTTAGCTTTTCAAGAACAAATTGGATACCATCATACTCTTCTTTCATCTTGGTAGAATGGCCAAGTGGTACAGGAGCAAACTTATTGCCATTATGCAAAAGTACAACTTTTAGACTTGCTTTCGAGCTATCTATAAAGAGACGCCAATCTGCTGGGTCATATGACGAGATCCCCATGCAGTTAAGAAGTGCAGAAACGTCATTACAAAAGATCAGGTCATCTTCTTTAGAAAAGAAACGAAGCAAGCTGCCTTCCCTTGTCCTATAGTATGTTATAATGATTCAATAATATCAGAAAATTATTATTTACTGCTTCTATATTGAAGTATTTCAGGGAGAATTTTAGCAGTTTAGGCTTATTTGAGGCTATCAATATCTTCTAAACTAGAGCCAATCAGACAAAACCAATGTTATATTCGTAATCAGCGACCTTCAAAACCCCAGAAAACACTCCTAGATGGTCTGCCAAAGAAAAAAAATAAAAATTTGTTGACCAGTGTTATCACTGTTACAAAAGATTTCATCTCAAAAATAATATACCAAAAATCAAAAAAAAAAAATCACATGGCAAAGATTTTGTAAATTGTTCACTAGACTTAAAAGGGGCATTTCTACCAAGAATTCAATAAAACCTCTCTCCCTCTTTTTATTTTTTCATCAGCCTGCTTTTAATCTCCATTCATCAACAAATTAAAATCAGATTTCTTTCCTAACACAACCAGTGAAGCAGAATAGGTAATGTACAGGCAAAATGAGCAGAGTTCTCGCAACACAATGCTACTAATTTCTCTATTCTGTGATCGGCTGAAGATACTCATGGCACAGCTATGTTTGCTGATAGGCCTTAACATCAATTGTAATAGAAACCACAGAAATAAATCTCATTAACAAGGATATGAGGAGCCTGGCAACAAAAACCATTTACAACACAGAAACACATCTCTGCCGCATGACTTTACAAAACAAAAGGGAGGCAAACATGAACAGGAAGAGTTTATCTGATTTGTCATTACAGAAGAAAATGAAAGTAGTTTGTAGACCAATTCATTTTATTTACAAAAAAAAATTCAAAGCAGTAATTACTATGATAAAAAAGAGAAATTTCCTGTATGAAAGTCTATGCAAATGTATACTAAAAACATGCCAAGCAGATTTTTTTAAATTTAATTTGGAGAGAGAGAAAGAGAATGAGAATTATTTCAAGATCCAAGTCAAGGCTTATTCCACCTATTTTAAGGTAGAATTTTTTTCTCCAAATGAAAAAATTTTCAGCAATGAAACTGAGGAACAAGATTTGCTCATAAAATTATGATTAAAAATGTGAGACAACACTTTAGGCTCACGGTGTTCACAAAGTTAGGAAATGGGTCCAATATTGGATTACCAGATTATAATGTGTTTTGTTGTTTGATTCTTTAAAAAAGAAAACCCAGAAATATCCAGAAATGTGTCTTTATACAGACCTTGATCCAAAGATTGTAAGAACACAAATAAGGCCAAATTTCTCCACTATACAGCGAAGCTGCATTCAGCAATTAGATTATAATCAAAGAATGATCCCCAACTTTATTAAGTATGAATTGCGCCTATCATCAAATGGATTATACTCAGTGATCCCTCATGTCAATATGTCTGAAACACCAATGCCACTAATATGACAAGGCTTTCACGGTGGATACAACTGATGGCAACAGATCTAGGTTTGACAATTATACAAGGGGCAGAATAATTCTCAAAGTTGCTCAAAATGATTAACAGTTAATTCCTTTGATTAGCAAATTTTGACAAAAAAAATTTTTTTAAGGTATATGCAACAGGAGAGATTTTTTTTTGCAAAAAAACAACTAACATTAACGCTTTACTTTTAGAGAATGTGTTTCTAATATCAATAATTATTCTCATCACCTTACACAATAATGAAACCATGTGTTATTACTGATTGTTGCAAAAGTTTCTATCAAATTAGCATTTTTAATTGCAACCTGAGTGCCATATTTTGTGATGTAGCTGTGGTTAGCTCATGCACTGCTGTGTGATATATTCTTGCGTGTTCTTGAATTAGTTGTCTCATTTCTAATTTTTTTTAAAAGTGCCTCATTCCATGCTGCCCAACTACATATGTAAGCCCTTGCACCACTCTAGAACATGCTATGTTAGGTGAATTTTTTAGTCTGCTAATTAGCCCCAAACTCGGACAGTTTCAGGAATTGCCACCATACTCTGGCCAGATCCAAACAAAGGGTTCTCTCTACACCGGCTGTAAATCATGTATGCTCATCAGCCTACAGCCAAATACACACACACACACACACAGTGGCTCACACTAACCCACAGTCAGAGAGCTGCTGCTGCATGGCCAGCTCCTTGTGAAACAGGTTATTAATGGCCACAATGCCTAAGAGCCATGAAGTAGTAATCAAGTGTAAGTGTAAATGAAAATTACCTAACCACCACCAATACTGTAAAGAAAAACTGTATATAACAGGAGCATTAATCATGACTGAACAACCATAATCAATGTTTGTATCAATAATAGCGGTCATTACACACAACTAATTAGAACTAAATAGCCAGCCTTTTACTAACAAATTACCAGACACCCTACTTACTTAATTAGTAACCCGATGAATTAAGTTTTAAAGAACCACCACTATGCTTTGTGATTACATAAAACAAAATTTAAAAAAAAAAAAAGAAAATATTTAAAGTTATTGGCAGGGGAGATAATAGTGCATAGGTAACATATTTTCGCTTAATCCAAGAACTTTGCAATAAATAAATTTACATAAGTAAAAGCAAATTAGAAAATAATGATTATTTAAACAAAAAATAGATAAAAATTTATTTTTCCTTCAATAATTGCTTTTTTATTATTTTTTTTTTTACAACGGGTCAACAGAGGGGGCAGGGTTAGAAGAGTTAGATGGCCAATAGAAATCTGTATATCACTAACAAGAGACAAATGCCACCTGTCTGTCTGTCAGTCAGTCTGTCTAATACAACGGAGAATTCCCAGATCAAGTTGAAAATGAACAACAGAGTTCTGAATGCAGGTTTCATTAAGGTTTTTATATCTGAAGCAGTAAACACAAAATACTGGCAAGTTTTTACATGTTTAATAAAGTCTCTAGGCCATGTCAAAGTTAGCTGCTCTTCAATAGGACTTCTAATATAAAATATTAACAAAAATCAAACTTCCTTTTTTTTTTTTTTCCCTTATCCAGATATTTAATCATAGCCTCCAAAAGATATCCACAAGAAAACTTCAAAGGCCGTTTCTTAAAATACCAAGACTAAAGGAATTTATAGTAAACAGAAAAAATTCCAAAAAATCAACTATTTGATTCCACTCAGGATACAAAATGTTACATCTTTATTTCAGTCTTCAGGGAGGTTTCTAATAAATTTATGTCAAATAAAGTAGATAAATGACTATCACAAACATACATTATACAGCTCTTTACACAATTACATTGTCTCTCTTTTCCTTTTGTCAAAGAAGTGATAGCTTTGCACGTAATTACATTCCTAATCTAACTACATAATCACAGCCAGTGATGCACCATTCATCACCATAACTACGTGTTATATGATTCCTGTAAGCATTGATTATAATCAACCCTGCTACAGCTACACCTGCCATAACATTGTAAAATATCAATACCTTTTTTCCTAAGGAGATGTCAAAGATTATTATAAATAAGAAAATTTTTACTATTAGTTTAATGTTTATCTTTTTAAAATCAATACCAAGGTTATGTTTTTGTTTCCCCCCCCTTTCCTCCTTTAAAACGGATGAATTTCAGCTTAGCAATATTGAAATACAGCCATTATTCTTCTAAGTCGTCTTTCTCGCCTTTGCTCAACTAATGAGATCTGTCTGGTGTCTGTTACAAACAATCCATATCTAGCGTTTAACTGACACTGGCCATTTTAAATGAGCTACAAATGCAGACCAAAACAATATTTGGAAAAAAACTAGCACTACACCGTGCTACTTTTTTTCCTTCATGTAATCGCATGGAATGTTCATGGTTTGAAGCAATGGCCGACAAGGCAGGGACCATAGTTTCTTGGGCAACAGCTTCTTGGTGGTGGGTATCACAGCCAGCTCAAACCAGAAAGAACATGATTACACAACATTCAAATTTTTTACAAATTTATTTATTTCCAACTACACTCAAGAGAATTAAATCAATCCCTTTAAACCAGGCTGCTGTGTCAGTTTCTGATGTACTGCCATAGTTCCAGATGCTGTTCAGTGATGAGTCTGAGCTGTTTCTCTCCTACCCTAATGCTATGTGCCGGTCTCCTCTGGCCACCCTAGCCCCCTCCTCTTGTTGTCTTTCTAATCAAAAGCATTCCATCAGATTGTTTTTCTGCTTAAGCACCAGGTGAGATATCTCATATGGAGCACATGCACTTTTTTTTTGCACATTTACACACACACACACACACACACACAAAATAGTAATCTTTATTTAGTTCTTTCATTTAAAAGGGAAAAAATGTAATCTATCATAAAGTCAAATATGATGATGATAAGCCTAACACACACACAGAGAGAGACAGAAAGCAAGAAAAACAAATGGAGAAAGATTGGAATCAATTCTGATTTTCCTGACAGTGGTATATCAACAAAAGAACATGTTACCAATCATTCAGTCATACCACACAAACATTATGTCAGCTTTAGGCAGATTTCCAAGATTAGACAAACATGACAATGAAATAATCAACAGCTGTCACCAGATACTGTTTCTCCCATCAGGAAGCCAATCTCAAGACAAGATGTATTTTAAAGCCATTCTTCACCTGACAGAAGATTGTTCGTTCTTTCTATTTTTTTCTTCAAATAATTGACTGACTGCTGCTATACAAAATATAGCATCACTTTTGTGGATCAGGATAGTAACACTATATATCAAAGGGTCAAAAATAAACAAAACCACCAAGTGATCCTCAGATTAAAGA
Organism: Nautilus pompilius; assembly: GCA_018389105.1. Lineage (NCBI taxonomy): Eukaryota > Metazoa > Mollusca > Cephalopoda > Nautilida > Nautilidae > Nautilus > Nautilus pompilius. The sequence continues at coordinate 74,020 of JACATO010001756.1, read as the reverse complement.
TGCCTATAAAACAAAAATACATCATTAACAACCAAGAAAACAAATGAAAATACATCAGATCTAGTAACTAAACTGATTGCCCATTTCTTCTTTGTACAACCATTCTAGTGTGGATACCTTATGTTCCTCCAAGTAAAGAAAATCACATGATTTCAGTTTCCTAAATCAAGCAGAGGAATCAGGATGCAAAGGTTAGCCACCATATGCACTATTCACTACTTGAAAATTACATAAGAATAAAATCTCATTTACTGGACAGGTAGGAAATGCATTTCTGTCTACTGTCAGTTCAATTTTACTCAGAATTAGGACAAATAATGGTGCTTTTTTTTTCTTTCCTCCTCTCTTTTTTTTTCTAAGGATAAAAATTAGTTTTCATTGGATGAAAAAGTCATTCTTAAATGCCATGATAGTAATATGGAAACTAGGCCAAGCCATCCAGAAACAAGCAGCTAGCTGGTGGGAGGGGTCCAATAAAAAGATCATGTGAGCCAGACATTCCCCAAGACCCCCCAAACCAAGTACTCCTTCAAGGAAGCAAACAAAACTTATTCAGGTGAGCCTTCCTAGTTGGAGAGGGAGCCATTTTGTAGCTCATGATGTTGAAAACAAAGGGTCTAAAACTGGAAAGCAGGAAGAAAAACACCTCACACAAGACCGAAATATCATCATTGCAACTTCTTGTAATTTATTTAAATAGACTGAAATATGAGATTAGTTTACAACTCAGATGCACTGCCTTGTTATTACCATCAAATAAACAAATAAAAACAAAAATACAACCTTCCGCCAAAAACCAGCTTATTTTTAAGCAAGCAGCATAAATAGTTAGCATTCCAGAAGTCCAGGTATCAAATTATAGCATATGCATGCACATTCAGGGGATATCCTATTACTTTTCTTATTTCATTTAGTATTTCCACCCCAACTCCTCCCCATCCCCTGCAGCCTTTTGAGGAAACTTTAGACATTTAACACTGTTCCGTAATAATTCCCTTTAGTTTCCGGTCTACAGTTCTGTTTGCCTCTTCCTTTCATAGCCAGATCTCCAAATCTGTCTCACCACCATCAACAGAAATTATCACTACATCCTATCATCAAAGTATTCCTTTAACAGTCACAGATGGGTTTTCCGCAATCTCAGCCTTTGAGTAGCAGCATCCACCTACAGGCTAAGACAGAAAAGAAAAGAAAAATCTTTACCAATCTCTACATGGTTGGTACCGCTGCCAACTGACAGAATAATCCCTGATATAACTAGATGTGGGAGGAAACCCTCTACAGCCAACTGGTAGAGAAGAGCGAGAGGAAACCATGCCAGGAAGGTATGACAAACTGAGGTCAGTTTCAGCCAAGATTCAAACTTGGGCTGTCGACCTCGACAATCTGGAAGCCCAACCGCCGGACCACCAACCACCCAAACAGAAAGGTGACAATTCGGTTCTCAGCTAACTCACCAAGTGTGTTTCACAAGGCTACACCACATTTTTTTTTTTTTTTAATTAAAATTTTCACTGAATCTTTTGAAAATTAATTTTGACTGTAATTCACATGTTATCAGCATTCCCATCTTATACAAGGAAGAGGAGGAGATTCATTCCAGTTTTTATCTTCTCTTTATAACTTTAAATGTAATGTCTTTTCAGATTCAATCTACAATGAGAACACATGCTGACTAGAAAATGGTTTCGGTGATTTCCTCCCACTTCAGTTTACATAGAAGCATGGTTCAACTTTATCACTATTCTTAGAATATGCTTGATTTAGGAAGAAAATGTTACACTAAATAACAACTGACTGCAGATATTTTGCCACTAAAGCTTCAAAATTGTGCTATTTATTGTTGACTCTCAAACCATTACATATCTGAAATTCAACTTTTGCCAAGTTGAGAAGTCCTGTTTACTATGCCATATGACAGACTAATTAAGCCATAGCTAAAACTGGAATTATACTGGCTTCTGATAATACTTAACTTTGTCTATGGAAAATGTCTGCTACATTTCTCGGTACAGGAGCAAAGGTAAATATCATGTTTTGAAATGATCACAGATTTTCCTAGCAATAAACGGAATGGTGTCGCGCCATTGTTCTTGCAGCCCAACCATTTTCTTGTCTAGCCCTCATCTAAAGCAGCTCATTTTCAACTGTGACTACATAACAATCTGTTTGACCACTGATATCTTGGATACTATTCCATTAGTGTCACTTACACCATGGCCCCCCCCTTTTTTAAAATTGGTTTTAATGAACATCAGAGGGATTATATTCGTGGAGCAGCCATTAGAGGTCATGTAAAACCAGCATCTGATCTGCCGGGATTTCTTTCAGGACAGTTGGATGGTTTTGATAATATATAGTCACAAAATAAGATTCTACAAGAACATAAGAGATACTAACAGCATTAAAAAAATAAGGGGGGGGGGGCAAATTGTTTCTTCACTAATTTATTAGTGTAATGTTTAAGTGAATTAATTTATATTTAAATGTGTTAATGTACAATTTAAAGGGAAATAACACATTAAAACGTGTTAATTAATACAAAGAAAATTCCAATTTTTGATTAAACTCCTTTGTCATAAATCAGTACGAGTAAAAAGACAGAAGATTGTAATAAACCTTTTCTTTTTAATGGCAGGGAACGCATGCTCCCTGATGCGTATTGTGGCTCAAGAGTTACCTGAAGAAACAGCACACTATTCTGTCAAGCTTTCTTCAACTTGTCTGTACACAAACATTCATTCTATGCTTGGACCAACTACCTCAAATTTGACTCATCCGTCCATTTTATTCTAGTCTTCTATAGTTCAATGTCCATGTAATTTTACCCAATGTAACATTTTCAGTCAATTAGAAGGCCCAAGGTATGCTTATTTCCATAGCCACAGCTCTAAAATGCCTTTTTTTTTCTTCTTCTACCGTTGCCACAGACACCAGATTTTCTTCTGTGCTATTCAGTTATGCTGTAAATTCTAAAAGCTGTGAGACTTCTATTTCATTTGATGAAACAAAGGTTTAAGTGAAAGTTTATTAGATGTGTGTACTTCTTTATATCCATGTATTGAGTCTCACACTGACTGGGTTTTGACAAGAAATAAACTGGTTATACTATTCTTTCTTTGAATAATTTTCCCTATGTCTGTTTGCTTCAAAGGTGGTGCAGCACAGATGTTCTATCATTAAAACAAAGGCCTCATGGCTAGAATATCACCTATCTGAAGGAAGCCAGCATAATGGCAACTCGTCAGGCACTCAAAGCAACCTGACGAAATCCACAACTCCTAAGGATGCTTTAAAGTGAATTGGTAATAAATAATTAACATTCCTTCACAACAAATAAATTGCAGTTTGTATCAAGCATATATACAAAAGAAGGAATTCTAAATTGCCTGAAGGTAATTATCAAAAATTTAGTTTTATTAAGGTGGAAAAAAATTATTATTTTGTTCATTTAAGAAACAGACAAAGAAAAGACCGAGCTATTCGGGAAATGTCTGTGATCCGTGATAATCCCTTGATTGGGAAAAGTTCGAAAATTCCTAATTTGGGATGTCAATCAATGACTAAAACTAAATTCTATTAAAATTGAAGGTTAAAAAGCCATCCCTAGGGTCTCTGGGGCTGGTCATATTCTAATTTCCATGACCTAGCAGATAAGATAAAGAAAATGGGTTGATGTGTCACTATCATTCCCAACTACATTTGATGCTTTAAGACAAGGTCTTCATTTACGGCTGAAATAAGAGATTAAATTTAATGCAAAAAACACACCTGCGATTGGGCATGATACTGACCACATCAACCCCTTGTATGATGCAGTTCCTTTGGTTTTAGTAGATACAAGGCAACAGAAAGCCACAATGGTTAATACAGGGGCCCCCAGGGAACTGAAACTATCATCAATAGGATTTCTAAATTCGTTAATACTCCAAATATTAATTACACTTGCTGATGATTTATTCCATCCATCAACAATTATGTTAACACAAAAATGGTTATGACATCTAATCACGATCAAATCTTAGCTAATTCGTAATTATCACTCCTGGTATTATCGACTGTAATATTTGTCCCTACTCACATGCTCAAACCCCTAATTATTTTTGAAAACCCCTATTAGGAACCTCTAGAACTATTAATAGTCAAACTTCATAGAATTAGAAACGTTTGTTCTTTCTTCCATCAGAAATAATTGTTTATTTTGTCTGGAAGATCAATTTTAATAAATCATTTTTTTTTGACAGCTATGAAAAAAATTTAATACTCAAAGCGTAAACACGACTTTTCAGAATTATAGAAGGGAGGGAAGGTCCCATATTTTTTAAAGTTCGTTTGTTTTGTATGAGGGAGGAAAGAAGCTCTATCGAGTGGTCATTTAAAAATATTACTGCAGTGCTGACGACAAAAAAAAATTATACATTTTTTTAAAATAGTTTAAAGATTCCTGTTTTAAAAAAAAAATAAAAAATACTAACATACAAAATCATCTTAGACAAATGTAATTCAATTATCAAAAGGTGATACATATAAACAAACAATGAGCTGAAACCCTTCTAAGGAAACGTCTCATCAAGATGACGAGATATAAAAAAGATATTCCTGACTTAAAAGCATTTTTTTTTAAAGATTAATTATATCAAATTTGATGACAGCAGAAAATTTGTTTATAATTTCCTTTTACATATATGTAAATGTGTGTTTTTTCCTAAAAAAAGTAAAATGATTTCAAGATAAAAGCAAGTAAACGAGATGCTGACAGCAAGATGAAGGAAAGGAAGATTCTGGTTTACCTTTCATAGAATTCTAATAGAGTTTCACCCACACAAGCGGACACCAATTGGATGCTGCAACGACGAAGCCAAACAGGAAACCATTCTTTCTCCACCAACTTGCTGTGACCAAAACAAAAATACCAGGAGGTCAGCTGTCCACAGATGTGTAATTAACCCGCAGTGGTAAAATATGCCCGCCTACCTTTTGCCAGTTGTTCCTGCTGTGGGAAGTCCTTGGTTCTTTGTGGCTCTTCAGATACGCTCTGCTCCCCTGCACTTGCTTGATTGATAGATGAAAATCACATTGCTTAACGACCTGGATGAGCAAGTTACTATGCCGATTTTTTAAATCAATATTCATCCTACCCCCTCCTCCTACCTGCCTGCCTGCAGACACTTCCGATCAAAACAAGAGAGATCTGTAGCAAGCTGGCCTGTGCGCTCGCATCTCTGCTTAAGCACATTTATCCTCTTCTAGCTGCTCCTCATCTCTCTCTCTCTCTCTCTCTCTAACCTTTACTTAACATGCCAAGCTAATGATTTCTGGTTGTTTTTTTTTCTTCCACCCTAACCAACCAACCAACCAACCAGGCGACATTCTGCCATGGAATTTGACATCTCCACATAACCACAAATCCAAAGCCCATATTTCCTATTACTAAGGCAAGTTACTGAAGAAAACAGTAATTCTGAATTGGATTTTCTCTTGTGTTAAATTCCACATCAGATGTAATTTTCTGTAATATAAATTAATGTTACAGGAGAAGAGAGGGAAAAGAGGGAATTAAAATAATAAAATTATTATTAAATAAACCTGCAGATGAGTAGCCATAAATCCAATCCAATCCAATCCAATCCAATCCAATTCAGGTTCTCTGATCAACAAGTCCCATCTCTAACTTCATTGCAGCTCAATTTTCTTTACACTTAAATGAAGAAATTCAGTCATTCTGCTGCCCCAGTAATTTTAATTAAGAAAAAATGGAGCATGAATTAATTAAAAAAGAAAATAATGCCCATACATCTTTTCTTAGATTTCTATTCTCCCTTTTTTTAAAAGAATTTTTCCCAGAGTAAATTTTGTTGCCTGCGCAATCTAAAATTATTTAAATCTGCTATTTTTGTTTGTTTGTTTTTAAGATTTAACTCTCTAATAATCTGAGTTAAAAAAAATCAATCAAACCTTATTTGATGGACACCACAATCATCTGAAACTCTGGCAATGAATGGGATAATTCTCATGGGAAAAAAAATATTTTTTTTTTAATCTATTGGCAAAGAACCTTTAACGAAACAAAGTTAACCCTTACATGGAATCAGCAACACATTTCTCTCTCTGCTGACAACTAAAAAAGATGTCGTTCCAAACCTCCCCCCAATCGACATGAAAACTATACCATCTGCCTGATTTTTTATTATTTAAGGTATATGGTTGCAGCATCCAGGATCTCGAGTAAAGCAGTTTTTTTTGGGGGGGTTAGCATCTTTAGCTATCTATGCCTGACTGGAGCAGCTTGTCACCTCTCCCCCCCCCCAACCCACCACCACAGCTGCTGCATTACAGGAACATGTTCTTAACTACCTATGGTGGATTGAAACATGCTATACAAGTACCAACATCATCACAGGACTAATATGTCTAGTCCACAGAAACATCTATCAATCGTTAATATTCTACTGTTTAACTAAAAAGGTCAACCAGTTAGAATAATTACAAACTAAAGAAAACCAACGATCAGCTTCATAAGCACACTCACACTATTATCTACTCCATATGCATATCAGGGGTATTAGTAATAGGAAAAAGAAAAATTAAACTGTATCGCCATTTTTATTTTTAACACTTTCAAGTTATATAGCAAGAAAGACAATCATGTAAGTATTTTAAGTTTGTCAAAGGTTTTAAACCTTTTGTCTCCCTCCAGATCGAACAATTTCAGGAAAAACCTAAAACTTTTACAAAACAAACAAAAAGATTTATAACATTTCAGATTTGTCACTGAAACCTGGTCATAAAGTATAGAATAGTTTTTCTTTTCCTTTTAGTTAGTTAATTTCCCCTTCTGACTGCTGTATTTTTTTAAAAAAAAAAAATATTGTCCTTCAAATTTAAATTAGGGTTTAGTGTATCGATGGATGCGAGAACAAATTTAAATCTAAAATCGGAATCATTTATTTATCTTTTCACTTAACAATGCAATTCAAATTCCATTTTCCGTGGTAAATGCATGTCAGTATAAACACAATTAAATGTATTTTAGCCAGGCTGGTGTCTTTTAAATTTTTTCAGCATGTGGTGGTCGCATAATTTCACATTTTAGCGCGTAACTCGATGTGTTCTCAACACGTGATTTGAAAAACCCGAACATTTTATCTCACACTGGATATCTGATCACTTGGTTCCAGCAGCCAATAAGGAGGGGGGAGGGGAGCTCTCAGTGTTGAGTTGGTCATCCAGCAGAACCATGCTTTCAGGACGTAAGTGGCCTCCCCTAGTCAAAATTTCGGACAGTATGGGAAAATAAATGAAACTGCTTGCCTTCCACACTCTAAAACTATTGAATACTTTAGTTCGGGAATGCTTTGGGTTTATCTTCTCCTCTTTTTTTTCCAATATGGAGATGCTAAAGGACATAAGGAGTTTTGCTGAAATAAATTTGGCCCTAGAACTTTTTTTAAAAAAAAAAAAAAGGCTCTTTTCCATTGCGGTGAATTTTGATGCTTAACTGGGAGTCACAAAAAAAAAATAAATAATAAATAAATAAATAAATTTCCAGAATTTATCATGACAGCGCGCTAAATAGCGAATAGAAAGGCTACATTCTTAACAGTATAAGCTTCGTCCTGCATTATGCAAAGTCACAAGATTTCACTCCCACCTCTAAAATCAGATGCAACTAAGCCAGCTGGCCAAATAAAAAAACCGACTGAAGAACTAGAAACCTTCTCGACACACGAGATGAGGCAGTGGCCCATGTAAGAATTGTGCCTTTGAGAGACCAGGAATAGATAACAGTTTGTAAGTATGAACCAAAACTTTTGTAGGCCCTTACAAACATAGCACCACCTAAAAAATTAAAAATTTTTATTCCTAAGTTTCAGAAAGTTTATTCTATTGCTACCTCCAGGTGCATCTTTAGTACCCACTGGATGATACTATTTACATGTGCCACTGGTAGGATTCAAACCAGGAAGCTCTTTGTGCTACCAACTGAGTTACTTCCACCAATAATTGTCAATGGTTGAATTTTAGTTACAGATCCCATCTATTTTACTACTGAAAATCCCTTTTGCAAGGGAAAACTGGTGTAAAGGCTGACCAATACTGATGGATACATATCTGGGAACACTGGTGTAAAGGCTGACCAATACTGATGGATACATATCTGGGAACACTGGTGTAAAGGCTGACCAATACTGATGGATACATATCTGGGAACACTGGTGTAAAGGCTGACCAATACTGATGGATACATATCTGGGAACACTGGTGTAAAGGCTGACCAATACTGATGGATACATATCTTTGACAACTGTTGTTCTGCTACACCATGGACCGATGGTTTTTAGTAGAAGGGTGGCATGCTGAGGCCACACAATTGGTCTTTTCCTTGTGCATTAGACAAGCCATACACGTGAGGTGGCTTTGCCTGATGACAGCGAGAGTAAACTTTCTGCAAACCTGCCATTAGCATCGTTGTGTGGTTTACTGTTTGGTTCATTCAAAGGCAGACAGAGAAAAAGAGCAAGCAAGAGAGAAATGTGGGCAAGCATTTATCTATAATAATTTAGGGAGACTCTAAAAGCTAGAACTTTAAAAAACAGCAGCAAATAAACAAAAAAAGATGGATTATGAAATTCCTAAACTAATTGGTAGTTATTTCTAGTGAATAATTACTTCCGTACAGGTAATACTTCAGGCCCTCTTCAACTTGTAAAAGATCCTGCTGAATTTCAATTGTGTGGTGCAAGGCAGTACATTGTAGTTATTACTGACATCTTTACTCTTATCTACTTTAAATATACAAGATGAGAATCTCCAAAGAATAAGAATATTTAGTTATTTGTTTATTTCATACAGTTGATAATTTGTTATCATAAATAATAATTTATGCTGGAATTGAATAATTCAGTGTTTAGTTTAGTGTTTTTAGAACAAAACCAAATTCCTAGGATATAAATTTTAGAAAATAAATCTTGTTTTGATTGAAACATTTACTTATCTATCCATCCATATAATGAGAAAACTAAAATGCTTAACTGTGAATAGTTCCATGAAAGAAGCTGCATCATTAATTTTTCCACTAGCCAACAAAATCCATTTGGCTGAAAAGACTTAAGTCAACTTACTAAAAATTTTTTTCACCAACACTAAAAGCAAAAATCAGTCAGAAAGACATTTTATATAAAGTTTATAACAACAACAACAAAAAAAAGGTAGTAATGTACTTTACCAATTAGTGGTTAGAAAATTAGATTGCAGGTTTTAAAGCACTCTAAGAAAATTTATTTGAAATCAGGTCATCACTTCTGTATCTAAATTAAACTTTGTTTCACACCTCAATTGGAACCATGAACTTCTTAGGGTTGGGTATGGATGGTGCAATCTGGAATTATGGAGTTAATTTATATTTTAAAAAAAAAAACAGAAAAATACTCACTACATCAAGTTCTTTAAAAAAATAACTTGGCTTTGGAATAAGAATTTCAAGTTTCTGGAAATGCCAGATTTATCTTGTTATACCTAAGCTGTTAATCTCTGGACCTCAAGAATATTTGTTTGAAAGCCTTCACTAATATATTTTCTTTTTTTTATATTTCAATGATATAATTAGGTTAATAGTTTCCATTTAATAACTTTGCTATTTTTATTAAGTTTTCTTTTTCATTTTATTTATTTTGGATTTTTAAAAAATGGTCAGAGGTTTAGATAAAATGTAAACTATTTCCTCTTTAAAAGCCTGGCCAGGATAGCATTCACAGGCCTATTTAATTATATAAATAAAAAAAAAAACCAAGAGGCTATGATTTCATTTGGGCAGATTCCTTTTCCTCCACACTTTGCATTGCATCAAATCTAAGAATACTTGTGACAATGGAATCTTAGAGGAATGAAACCTTTGTTCAAGTGAAAACAATTTTACCATTTTTTTTTTAATGGACCCTTTAGGAAGCTTAAGTCAGAAACAGCAAGTATTTCCAATAACTTAAATACCGTTTTTGGGGGGGGGGGTTCTTCCAGCAGAAAAAGAGAGAAAGTTCAATTAATTTAATCAAGTTAACAATTAAACATAAATATTAAAAACTGTGACAGCTGATTTACATATAAATAAGGGACATTGACAGAAAAATGAGTCTAGCATCAGCATGTTTCTCTGTCTGCTGTCTCTAACACAACATCTTCCTCTTTCTCAAATCAATTATCTATCTATCTATCTATCTCTCCTCCCGACAGACCAGACCACCATGACTGATGATGGTTGTTTGATTTGTTGTTTGTTCTCTCCTCCCCCTCCCCAGACCAGACTGACATGGCTGATTTTGATTGGTTGTTTTTGTTGATTCTCTCCCCCTCCCCAAGACCAGACCAGACATGGCTGATTTTGATTGGTTGTTTTTGTTGATTCTCTCCTCCTCCCCAAGACCAAACCAGACCAGACATGGCTGATTTTGATTGGTTGTTTTTGTAAATTGGTGAACCTATTGAATGGCATTTGGGTCTACTTGCAGACAAAAAATAAATCTATTTATATAATTATTTCATCTATAAATCCGACAGATTTCAGAAAAATATTTTTTGTTTGCTTATTTCTGCAATATTATGAAGAGAGAAAAAACCACAACAAATCAAGGTTTTTTTTTTGATTTTATTTATAACATGCAGCTCAAAAGATCCCCTTAGGTCAGTGGTATATGAGGTCTAGGTCACTTGCAAATTTAAAATATAATTTGTTAAAATGTCTTTAATTGCATTTTAAAAAAAACATTAAAATTATTTAAGTTTCAGACAGATTGCTTATTCCAGTTAAAACTTATTTGTCTACAGAGTTTCTTATGCAATCCAGATGTACACAACATAGGCACAAAATATTGGAGCAGCCAGATTCCCTAGAACCAATTCTTATGACAGTGATCTGTGATGTAGGCATTCTCAATGCAGTCACCTAACATGACTGCTTTGTGAAATATGCATACCGTCTTAATGCTATGTTTCAAGACAATCATCAAATTTTAATCATCAAAAAATTTTTTTTTGAGAGAGAAAAAAGTAGTCTGAAAACAGTTATCAAACCCATCTACATCTTAGAATGAAAAACAAACAAGTGCAAGTACCTCCTCTGCAACAGAAAGTTCAAGTAATAATGGACAGGTATCTGCCATGCCAACTTCCAAAATAGGGGATGAAGTGATACATGTATAGTGATGCTTTTTTTGAAATAAGGTTTCATCAATTATGCTAATGAAAACTAAAATTATCTCAACTTTTCCACCACCAACCCTACACAAGCCGTGTCATCAACACTTTGCTCACAGAATGTGCACTCCAGCTTATAAACAACATGATCTATCAGCACACCAAAATTTTACAATTCCCTGACTTCTGCAGCAATTTTTAATTCAGACTGAAACACAATTTACAATGTTTTTAATGGATGACTACTGCTGTGAAATCAGATATCTATCTGCACATTTTTTTCTTATTATCTAGAATGTTTTCCAGACATTCTTTTTAAGTTGATCGACTAATTACATCTGAGCAGTGTACTTAATTTGCATTATTCACAGCAGCATGCTTTGTTTAAAACCACCAACATTTTAAAAAAGAAAAATATTTAGAAACAAAACAAGGTGAACTTATTGATAAGCCTCTTGAATATTCTCAAAGAAAGCAACAGGAATTAAAGTTATCAGTGCAAGTCTTAGTCAAACTACTACTCTGGGTGAAAAGACACAACCGACAGCATATTTGATTACATTACTGTGGCAAGAGAGAAAATGGCCCTTTGTCACCAAAAATATTCTTCTTCCAGCATTTCTAGATAAGGTGCATACAATTTTCAATGAGAAGTCTACTACAAAAATTGAGAAGAATTCCTCTGTGATAACACAGTATCTCGGTAAATGTTCTATTGCAAAGCATTTAGAAACCAAGCTTATTAACTCAGTTACAGACAGCCAGCTATTCTGCTGTCCAACTTGATGAGAGTACAGATATTTTATTGTGCAATGCTGTTAGTTTATGAGAGATATGTATGGCAAGATGACTCCATGGAAAATTCGCTGTGCTAACTAACCTTACCAGCAAATACAACAGGAGCACAAATATATGAAGCAATGTATGAAGATGTTGTTGGAAAATAACAAGTTGGACTGGGCTAAATACAACAATGCAGCAAATATGAGACACAGAATTAGCAAAGTTGTAACAAAAATATTTGAGGTAGCTGGTGCTGTTGTCTGAAATCACTGTTTCATTCACTGCAAAGCTTTAGTGTCCAAAATTATTTACCCTGATCTTATAGCACTACTGAAGGTAGTAATGAAAATCGTTAATTCCATTGAAGGAAGCTCACCAAACACCAACCTTATTTGAAGGATTATGCTTAGAAATGGAAGCAGAGCATATGCATTTACTGCTTCACACTGAAGTACAATGGCTGTGGGTTCTTGCAATGATGTACGACCTCAGGAAAGATTCACTGGTAGAGAAACAGTCCAACTTGACAGATTTGTTTTTCGGTGACAGCTGGTTAACAACATCTAGCTGAAATCTTTCTCACTTTTAAACAAAAAAAAAAATTTGAAGTTACAAGGAAATGGTTTGTTTCAACATTGTGAACATCACAGGCATTTCAAAAGTCATTAAAGTTGTGCCAAACAAGACTGAAAAGAAGTCATCCGAGTAGCCTTGTGTTCTCATCACTGTTAAAACACATTGAGAACAGCATCAGCGACGAAAGGTGAATGAAGTGACGTCTTATACAGTTACGCCCCACTCTCATTACTTTCATGCAGAATGGTTTGAAAATTCAGAGAAAAAGCACTGGGTGGAAAGATCTAGTTTTTGAAAATCCTGAATCAATAATAAAGCTAAATTGATGCCTGATCAGGAAAACAAGATGCTGCAACTCACCTGTGATAACGCAATGAGATCACACAAGTCGTTAAGTTTGTCAACATTTTGGACTAGTGTTTTCAAAGGACATTCACTATTAAGATTAGCGTTGTACTGATGCTGCCATTCACAAGAGTCTGTATACCTGTACAAACTGGGACTTTCAACTCTGACAAGGTTAAAAAGGAGAGGCGGAAACTAACTTAATTAGTCTTTCATCTTGTTATCCAGACTGGAACGAGATTATGCACAACAACAGTCACCCTAAAGAAGCAGAACTTTTTTTTCTTCTTTTAACTGTATTTAAATGTTTTTAAAGAAACCTGGATGACTAATTTTAGTTATTACTTGAAGTGAGGTGACTGGATACATTTTCTTCCTCCACTGCAGATCAGAAGTTAAAGTTTGAAAAACAGATGCAACATCAATACTAAAAAAAAAAAAAAACTGTTTTAATTAAATTAGCTTTATTTTTAAGGAGGAAATCTAGCAAAAGTTTATATTTGTTATTTTTTCTATTTGTTCAAAGTTTTAAGCAAACAATTTAATTTATTGGTTACAAGGAGGCAGAAAGTTCATGGTTTATATAGGAGCCCCTCTGAAAAGAGAAATTGTCATTATACAGTATCCTTTGTACTTTATGGAAATAAAATTCTGAAATCAACACAGAATAAAACCAGAACTGATTTCAAAACTGGTTAATACCATCATTTTTAACTAGTAATTTACTGGCCTCGTTAATAACGGAGGTTTTCTAATAATGACCCATGACAAAATTGTAGATGACATAATTATGACGACGACTATTTTCCAACTACCAATGTTGAAAGGATACCCAAGTCAGAAATGGCTACGAAGCTCAAATTAGGAAATATTTCTTCATGAACAAGTAGAAAAAATAACAGCAGTGGCCATTTATGGTAACAATGCTAACCTCTTTAGCTAAACTGCAAGAATAGGCAGACATGTCTTCACCCTGCATAACTGCTGCTAGCAATAATGGTGCTAAAACAACTGCATCAGCGATAAAGCTCACGTGGGATTTTACTGAAGAGACGGCCATACATCAATCAAACAGGATTGACAAAAATAGCCAAATACGAAAAGCGAAAAGAAAATCAATGGTAACATCGAGAGAGATAAAGATGTTGGAGTAAAGACCCCTGGTATCAGTGCAAAAAAAACAGTAATGGCACAACACAGCATTTCACGCGTGAAAGTTTAAGGAACTTGTAAAAATAATTGCTTTAAAAATTAGGTTTGATTCTCAAGTTTTAAAATGGTTGGTGTTTAAAAATATCTAAGCATGAAAATGTTGCAGACATATTCTGCATTACATCATCTTGATGCTAGAGTTCCGTTAGCACCCCAACATCAGCAGGTACTCAGGTAATTTAAGGATCGAGAGATCTCTTGGTGGCAATTCCATTCTGCATGGGTGAGTATGGATTAATCCCCACAAAATAAGCCAAAATGTCATATTTGTGGTAAAACTGATTAAGAAACAAGCAGAAAATATTTTTTTTTACATAATAATTTTTTCTTATTTTATTTAAATTTTCAGATAAACAACATGAATCATAAAAACTGAATAAGTGAACTGCATTTATTCAGTATTTCTCATGTATTTCCAAACATTTCAGTTAATGCTTTGTACTAGAGACGTTCAAATGGTGTGTGGCTGGATATCATAATCTCCTTCTTCAATATCTTTACCATGGATTTCATCTCTGCTTTTGAATGATGTCACACAGTACATCCAGTCAAGATGCTTAACAAATGGATAATACAATAAATTTTGAGTTACCAGCTTTCTCTTTAATGTGAATGTTCTTATTTAACAGGAAGATCTGTTACATCTCAGTATTACTCTAGTAATCAGGTGTCTCATGGCAGGACCTGCAATGTTAAGCTAGGAGAAAAAAAATGGCTGCATAACAATAGATACAATGTCCATACGTGTGTGTTCAGGGTAGTCAGACGTCACTCAATTAAAAAAAGAGCCTACTAGACATCATCTAGTTAAGAAGAAAGCAAATTGCCCAGGGGAAACTCAGTGGCACTGGATGGCAGAAACCATGTCACATGGTTTGTGCCCATGAGCTACTCTAACCAGCTGCCCACAAAATGGGCTTAAATGGTTGATCAGCAAACTAAATGTTTCATCAATCCAATCAAATTAGTTTATTCAGAAAATTCAAAAAAAAACAATCTCCACCGAATAATCACTTTATAGTTGTACACAAATGCTTTAAAAAATATATAGGACACAGATTTCATCACAATAAAGCTTACCAGTCTTTCTCTGATAGCAGAAGTGGAATTTATATTGATCGAAACTGAAAATTATTACCAACCTGAAAACTGACTGATTGCTGTCATCCCAACATTGACAGTAAAAGTGCAGAGTGGCAATTGATCATGTGGTTGACTAAAAAAAGCTTTATGATCATGCACTTTGTTGATGTCAATTACACAACATCATAATCATAACCTTTAAATTTTATAATAAAAACAGAAAGAATCTCTTATTGTTATATTACGAAGCTTAGACATCCAAAGCCAGAACAAACCATGTATTTTAGTATTTTTCCATTAGACAATTTATCTGAAGACCAGGTCTCTTCTACATCCTGTCTTCCAAAAGATGTCAATCAAACCTAACAATACCAATGTGTATAATAGCATATATCCTACCAACTTACTTATACCAGTAAAACTTAAAATACATTGAAAATTTTGGATAGATAGGAAAAACTCATCCTAGCTTCATTGATCAGCACTATCAAATATTGAACTTTAAGAAGATGGCTGATTGACCAGGTTTAAGGCAAACATTGATTAGAGTTAACCTCCAATGAGGACTAAGGACCATAATAAATAAACAGTTGTATATTTGTCAATAATTACTCTCAAAGTAATTTCTCACCATTTATTGGCTTGTTTTCTATTTAAAGCTGGACAAAAATCAAAAAATTTCATGTATTCAAAAAATAGTAAATTTGATGTATATTTCCAAAAGACTTCACACTTCATAGCCATTAGAGAGAGAGAAAGCAAGGGGAAGGAAAACTGTTTGAAGCTGGTAATCTTCAACCACTGGGACTGAAAACCTTTTACTGTAACATATGAAAGACTTACCAACAAAGAGATAACTTTGAGAAATAAACAGGCCTTTAACTGAATGATTTTCATGTTTCTCTGCTGATTGGTATTGGTATTTTATTTTCTGCTCATCTGTAGATGTTTAGTCATTACTCAAACAAATAACTGGACTTAGAATTAGCAATTTAAAAAAAAAAATTTTTAGAAATTATTCTAATAGTTTAGCATTTATAGAAAAAAGACAAATATATTTACGTGTGTCTCTTTAAAGGAAAAATAAGACTTGCAGTATTTTTGCAATACCTTGATAATGGCAAATGCCCAGCAACAATGTTGGCTGGGGTGATCAAATGCTGTATCAAAAACAGAACCAACATTTCCGCAAATTAACATCATTGCACTTGGAAACCAAAACTAAGTCCTGATGATGATGGCAACATAGGAAGTTTGCTGAAATGTAGATTCATTAGTTCAGTTACTACTAAAAATGTTCAAATGAAACTCAGCCAAGTTTCATTTGAACATCCCTATTACTAGTAAGATGATGCCCAAACCAATCAATCCACTTTCACATTCTGTTGTAGTTTTTGGTTGTTATTTTAATTTGTTGAATGGTATTTTTTAAGTTCACCAAAATGAGTTAATCAGCTTTGATCTCAACTGATTCATTGTGTTGTCAAGTATAATACAGCATAAAGAAACATTTTAAACATTTTCTTCATGTTCACACAAACATTCCACAAAAGAATATGTTTAAACCTAAATTTACAGCCAAAATCTAACCTACAGACAAGAGCAAAATATATAAAACATGTGACAGTTAACAAATTCACACACACACACACATGGTATTTTAAAAATGGGAGCTACGCTAGTAAAAATAAAATTAATACATGAGTTCTCTTAATGAATAAATACATAAACTTAAATATGCATTTATGTATACATCAACTAAATTGTAAATATGTTAAACAGTATTTTAAAAAATGAAAAAGATACTTCTTCTGTTTTGGTTCGTTCATGTGTTACTAACTCCACAAGTAGGTAATCAATTGCTAACATTATCATGATGTTTAACAGAAATTTTTTTTGAAAAAGATTACAGATGATTATGACAGTTTTCATTAACCAGACATACAACCACAGACAATTCTGGCTACTGTTCTTAAGGTAAGATATAGTAGAAGCTACCATGCATAAAACCTTGTGTATATATTATAGTAAAATGATCATAAACAATGCTACCTCATCTTTCAAGATGACTGAAATTTAAATACAGTCGACCCCCCGTGTAATTGCGGTTCGGCATTCATGGCCCCGCATATTCGCAGAAATCTTCCGCGATTTTTTTATGGCTTTTCCGTGGCAATATATATTTTTTCACGCTTTTTAACGCTAAATTATTAATAACAATATAATTTACTAATTTTGTAATATAAATACTAACGTATAAAATAAACGCTATTGGCTGGAGGTTTGAAAGTAGCCAATCGGAGAGCGTTATTCATTTCTCCTCGCTGCTGATTGGCTGCTGCCCACGAGGCGCTGTCTCAGGCAGATGCAGCCCAGCAGCCCTGCATCATCTCAGTTTACCGCGTGTAGCTATCTCGAGTGTTTCGCTGAGTGTTGTGTTCTTTATTAAATTATTATTATATATTTACTTATATATTTTATTATATTTTACGTTATATTTTGACGTTTATAGGCATTTTTATGGACCACGTCCAATATTCGCGGTTTTCACTCTTCGCGGGTGTTCAAGGGACGTAACCCCCGCAAATACCGGGGTACAGCTGTACTTCAAATGACTACGTATTTATTGGGCATCTATGTAGGCTGCTAGCTAGTATGGTTATCACCATGTGAATAACAAGCAGATTCCACAAAAATTCTCTTAGTATATATGCAAACTTGTGTTAAAGATTGTTCAATGTGTGGCCAGAATCAACAACAGACTGCCAAAAAACTCAACATTTCTCATGAATCTGTAGCCAATGTTATGGTAAAGTTCACTGAGATAAACATCGTGCTACAGCCAAGTAACCTGGAAGGCCTTCAATAGTGACACCCTGACAAGAACACTAGCATTCACTGTCAAGATTCTCTTGTTGCTATCACCCATGCAACACAAATAAGCCAGGAATTTGTCAAATTTCATCTACACAAACTTAATTATAGAGTGAGTAGCATGTAAAATAAATCCCTTTGTCCAACAAGAATAAAAAAGCAAGGGTATAGCAAGACTCTTGAACACCAGTGACAAACTCATCTTAAATAAGTCTAGGTTTCAGCAATTCAAATCTGAAAGTTGCACACAATTTAGAAGAGACCTTCAACCTCAATTTCTTAAATTTATAGCCAAGTATTGAAGCAAAAGTGTCAATGTACAGAATGCAATCTGGCACAGTAAAAAGACAGAATTGGTCTTTTTTGAAGTTCAACTCAATTCTTCCAGGTACAATACAATTTTAGGCATATCTTCCAGCGTACCAACAAGGCATAGTGTTTCGATGCCCATATTATTCAAGAAAATGGTGCTTCGTACCACATCTCATGTGACCAGTCTAGAAAAAGAATCAGGGCATTCAACTTCTTCTCTGGTTACCCAAAAGCCCTGATACGAATCTGATCAAGCACTTGTGGGAGCATTTTGTATGTCTGTTAAGAGCAACACAACATGTCCGAAAAATATGATTGAATTAAAGGAAACTCAAAGAACCTGGACCAGACCATGATACAAAATCTTACTGATCAATACCAAACAAAGTAAAGACTCTTAACAAAGAATTTTCCACTACTGTTTGTCTTCCAGTTCTGTTTTCTATACCAAACTAACACATTATAATAATATTATGCAGTCTAAAATATTGCTAAAACTTAAACAGACATGTTACCTAAGGTGTTAGTATATTAATACTTGCATCATTACTTAGTTGACAATCAGAGGATTTAAACTAATAATTAAAATATGAATTAAAATTCTAAGATCAATCTACTTTCTGGGAAATAAAAATAGCAATAAAAATATGCATTTAGTGACAAAAATTACAAAAGTTTTTACAAGACTGCAATTTTTATTTGTATATTGGAAAACAATTTGATAATAAAAAACTAACTAGAACATTTATAACAAAAATATAATAAATCTAGAAAAGTAATGATTTAATAAAAGATGCTTTAACAAAAATTGCATTATATATATATATATATATTTATATAATCAGGGTTTACTGAAATTATTTTACTATCCCACACATGCATTAGCATTCATCCAAGATGGATTCTAAAATGAAAAACATGCTCCTTATGCCTTCTCAACATTGTGACAGATGCATGAGAAGTCACAAACAAAACCACTCATGAACTAATTGAAAGCAAGCATCTAAGCTCTTGAAAATTCTGAAATCATCTATGATGAAAGAGAGATTGAAAATCAAATCGCCAACCATATGCAAGTAATGCACATGGAAAAATCCAGTCTACTATATAAGTAAAGTTAGCTGATTAGTCTGCTCTTAATATCTACATCATCATCTGATATCTCTAAGTATTCCTCCATGATCTATTAAACAAATATAAGTTGTTTTGAGGTGGATTTTGATGGAAATCTGAAGAAAGTACAAAAATAAGTACTTTTTCAACAGCATTTAGATGACCACTGCCTCATAAGTCTTCTGAAAACTATGAATATTTATTGGACTTTTTCAAAAATATCACCAGAAAAATACATGAGAAAACCATGGTACTTTCTTAAAGCATCTGCACTACCAAAGCAGTCAATTAAACGTGAATAATCTAATGTAAGTTTTATTTTCTAAGCCTCCCATCCACAAAGCAAGATGATTTTTTATACTGAAGCACAAATTTAAAAAAAAAAAAAAAAAAAATTGCTTATATTATTTTAGATCATGAATACATTCTTAATTTCCTAGTGCTTGCTTATAATTGGCATTATCCAAAAGAACCACAACATAAAGAAATGTTCAATAATTTTTTTCTCTCCTCTTATTGCAGCTGGTATGTAGCTAATTCCACCTGCCCGTATTGGTGGGAAATAATTTGCAATACCAAATCTCTTCAGACACGAATCTGTTCTGAAGTTACTCACACTCATCGATGTGAAAAAGAATAAGTTATTAACAGCTATGC
The DNA here is from genome assembly GCA_018389105.1 of Nautilus pompilius. Classification (NCBI taxonomy): domain Eukaryota; kingdom Metazoa; phylum Mollusca; class Cephalopoda; order Nautilida; family Nautilidae; genus Nautilus; species Nautilus pompilius. Next base: position 53,878 of record JACATO010001756.1, on the reverse strand, counting down.
TCACAATTCATAATTCTAAACATTTTGCCATGTCTAGGGATATAACGGAGATGATCCAATGAACGTGTGCTAAAATCATTTCGAAACTCCTACCATTTTTTTTCTTCTAAGATAAGATTTCTGCTCGACGGCACATTCCAGAGGTTTATAAAAACTGTGTAGCAGCTGAAACCCTCTTCTCTGGATTCCAGTTTTGACACCCTGTCAGCTTTATCTGTCAAGCATAAGTGTTTGCACGCAAGACTTTTCTTTTACCCTCACTCTGTTGTTGTTTTAATTATATTAAATATCTCTATCCATATAAACAAACGACTAGCCCCCCCCCACCAGATTGTTGTCCAATTTCTCCCTTACAATGCAGCACATTGCTTCCAGGATGGAGCTGCATCAAACTCATTCATTTCAAAGCAGCCTGACTTGGCACGCACACACATCCTAATTCCCTGAAGACCCAGTTAACTCGCACCCTGCAGTGCTCCATAACAACAAACTCCAGGAAGCAGTAGCATCCCATAATCACTGTTTCATGATGTAAGAGGCACCACAAATATCTAACCATAGAATAAAACCACTGAAGAAAGCAGGCAGCACTTGAGAATTCACAAATAGAAATTCCGACTGCGAACACCACAAATCTTGGTTTGGTCCACAGTACACCATCATAGACTATGCTTGTCAGTAAATATTCATTGGATTACCAAAGCCTGCTTTAGAATTTCAAGCAGGATCAACAGGATTAAAAAGCAACATACTAAACACCGAAGTGAATAAATAAACAGCAGTTTGTGAAAATCTTGTTAAATCTTATAAGATTATACAAATAAAAACAAAGCTAAGCATATATCATTTTTACCAGATTTAAATTTTTTTTTTTTTAATGGAAGAAGAAAATTCAAATTTACCAATATTCAGAGGCAGTCAGCAGCGACCAACTTTCCCACATCTTTGAGTTAGCACACATCATTAAAAAGCCCCCGCAACTCACTTGACTTAGCAACAGTTAAAGTGAAGGCAGCATAACTGCATTTTCTTCAACTGCGTGGAAATTGCCATGGAGACTTATGACATGTGGAAGTGCAATGTGTACTGCTCCTTCCCTCAGCAGCATCCTCAATAGTGCAGCCAGCTGTTTGTTCTCATTCTCAATAGCTCACGTGAAACTCAATTCGTTACTTGTCAGAAAATTCCTTGTTCAACCAGAACAATCCAAATCCTTTTTAATCTCAGTATTAAAGGTAAAACCATTCATATTTCATATTCAAGGGTCCCATTTTTCTCTAACAATAACTTCATTATGTATGATTGTATAACCAAAAATAGATTTTTAAGAGATTTTAATCCACAGTAGCACACACACATTCCACAGTATATGGAAAAGAAGATGTTAAAGAGCCAACAATGGGTATTTTTTGCCTATAGCAAACTCAGCTGGCAAGGACACTCACAACAGTAGATGGTAATAAAGGCAAGTAATATCAGAACTGATGGCAAATGATATAGAGCTGCACAAAGTCTGATCAGTGGAGAAGTGAAAGCCTACATGACTTCCTTCACACAGCACCTTGGCCCCTCTAGTAGTAAACAGAACCACAGTAGTAGTTAAATACTGGGAAAATAATCATCTGTTAGCGAAACTAAGTCCTTTTACAGAGGGGGGTGGGGACGGGTGTGGGTGATGCTAGGTTTGTGGGGACGGGTGTGGGTCTGGGTGCATCGTGATGCTAGGTTTGAGGGGACGGGTGTGGGTCTGGGTGCATCGTGATGCTAGGTTTGTGGGGACGGGTGTGGGTCTGGGTGCATCGTGATGCTAGGTTTGTGGGGACGGGTGTGGGTGCATCGTGATGCTAGGTTTGTGGGGACGGGTGTGGGTCTGGGTGCATCGTGATGCTAGGTTTGTGGGGACGGGTGGTGGGTCTGGGTGCATCGTGATGCTAGGTTTGTGGGGACGGGTGTGGGTCTGGGTGTATCGTGATGCTAGGTTTGTGGGGACGGGTGTGGGTCTGGGTGTATCGTGATGCTAGGTTTGTGGGGACGGTGGTAATTTCCGGGGTAGAATTCCGAGAGGAGAGAGAGAGGGGGGGAGCAACAGGGTCCAGGGCTCGATGCCCACCTGTTGTGAATGTCGCCGGTCCACACTTCTAACGGATAAACTCCCTGGGCCCTTTATTCCTTTAGTAGAGGAAGGGTTGGCTTTAAGACAGTTCCCTTTTTTCCAAGAGTCAACACGTCTGGGTCTTAAGGGAACTAACGTAGGATAGCGGAGCGGAGCGCAGCTGGCGTCGTCACCCATCCCTAGCGGGGCCGGAGGGGGTTCCTCCGCTGGGGCGAGAGCGCCCCACCTCAGCTCCCAGCAGGGGCACGACCGTCGCCATTTTGACACGTAAGGTTGCTTCTCACTCCTCCAGTCCCGCCCCCCCCCTCCCCACCGGAAAGGGAGCAGCGGGAGGGGAGAGAAAAGAGAAAACAACAACAATGTCAACCCGTAGGGGAAGGAAACAACAAAAGACAGACAGACAGACAGACTGACAGACTTACCTTCGGCTTCTCCGGAAACACCTCTGGCATGTCAATCATCGGTCAAGGCCGGGGATATCCCCGGTGACGTCACGCCTCGCGCAGTCGGGGGGGGCTTCCAGGCGAGAGAACCAGGGGTACCAGGTATATATATATATATATATATATATAAAACAACAACAACAACAACAACAGTGATGGTAGCGATAGTATTTTTTTATAAAAACAAAAAGTCCATCTGTGATGATTCTGCAATTTTCGCGTTTGGGAAAAAAAATGATGATTTCGGCATTTCTAACTTGTCGAGAAGCAGACGCTAGCACCACCACCACCTCCCACCCCCCCGGTATCAAAGTAGAATAAACGACTCGCCCGCCATTCAAAATATAAAATGGCGAGCATCTGTTCTGGTTCTTAGTGAGAAATTCTGCATAAATCGATAGTTTCCTCTCCTCCTCCCCCCCCCCACACTTAAACAACAACAACAACAACCTGGTCAGCCAGCACCTTCTCCCCGTGAAGAGCCGAAGTTCCTTCTTTTTTTTTTTAAACAGTTCGCCTTTTGATATTAAAAAGTATCCCTAATAATAATCATTTTTTGGATTATCTCCCCCTTTTTCCCTAACCAGCGTTCCCCCCCACCCCAATTTTTAAATAAAGGGAGTTAACTCTCCCCCCCCCCCGCTAATAGTAACTTTTAAGTCTTTTTTTATTTTTGAGAGAGAGAGAATCTGGGAACATGTGGAGTATTACACGACACACACAGAATCTGGGAACATGTGGAGTATTACACGACACACCAGAATCTGGGAACATGTGGAGTATTACACGACACACACGGAATCTGGGAACATGTGGAGTATTACACGAGCGACAGAAGATGTGTCTAGTATGAAAATAAAACTTAGTACATGTTCAATGTCTAAAATCTTTAGAGACGAGAATTTCTCAATTCTAAAGCACTTTGAACAGAAATTTCTCTCCCACCAAAAAAGTTAATGCCAAAACCAGAGACGGCCCCAATATCTGTTTAGGATGCAGCGGCATACATCACATGCTTGTTTATAATCTTTTGGAGAGACATAATACATAATGTAATTTTAAAAGACTGACGACGACACCGGATTCACATCCCATTTATAGCTAAGGTCTTGTACGGCAAAAGCAATCAGCAGAATCTAAATGGCATTGCTGGGCGCTTGATGTCCACCACTAGAACATTCTCTCCTGATGTATGCGTAAATCAGTCTTCCTTTTTCTTTAATCTTACAAAATAATATATTGACATGAAGATAATAGTTTGTTCTTCCCAATGATATGCAAAAGAATGCATCTTGCTCCTCAAGAGATTGCCAGTGTGGGAGAGGTGGTTGTTCACCAAGTTACCGGCCTGATTGAGAAAAGCGATATACACACAACACCAGTTTCTGAACTCAACATCCACAAAAGGGCTAAGAAGACTCGCCAATCCTCCTAGCATGGGGACTGGAATCTTTTTCAGGATGATTTTTTCTTCAGTACAGAAATGTTAATTAAACTATTTTATTACACAATTAAAATTGGCTTTACATTTTCCTTACCCCTGATTTCTTTAAACTACATACACAAACCTGTCAGTTTTATTAGAAATTGTCACCATTTTAAGATTTTTAAATCTAATATAATTTTACTAAAGACAAAAATAGCGAATAAGTTACAGTACAACAGCAATGTAATCAGACTTAACATGTGTCAAGCGTCTGACCCAAGACATGTCATTTAGTGCAAAAAAAAAAAAATTGAGATTTTATTTGTAGTAACCACAGCAAATTGCTACAACTTCCATCATTGATTCCCCCCTCCCCCCATGTTAATTTCACATTTAAGGTCTTTTAGTGATGCCCAGTTTCTCTTAACCCTTTGGAAACGATCAGGCCGATAGAATGGCCCAAAGCTATTAACAAAAAAGATGACACAGCCAATCCATTGGCCCCATAAAAGAGCCTTGCTGAATGTGTGGACCAATCTTCTACGGCCTTTCGATAAAGCAACATCCTGGTGTAAACCAATGGTAGCAGTCGGTTTCTCTCGCTAGAAACTTTCAAGCGTCCATCTCCAAAGGGTGAAATACAAAATCTAAAGAGGTAGGGAGATCGATTAGTTGAAAATAGCATTAGCAGAGAAACTGCTGGAACAACATTTAGTTCCTAAATCACATCAACTAACTTAATCTTCACAACCACAGCAAGGATATTAGCTGAAAAGCAGGATTCTTTTACCAGCCAGTCAAATGAGCCTGTTATCTGAAGCATATCTTTGCATCATCCATAATATGGTCAGTATAAGATCTCTAAATATCGTTACATCATAGAGATCCCAGCCAACCCAGACTGAACTTAATAGGCATCACTCGACCCTTTAATAATGTTTCCCTCTACCCTTTTAGTGGTCAAGACACTGACCTTAAAGTTACCAATTTTCGAAATGAGTGATAATTTTAAAATAATAAATTCCAGTGATCAATCAAATTACTGTTGTTTTAAAGATGTTCTTTATTAATTTTTTTTTTTTAAATTTCAGATTTCTTGTGTCGTGGTGATAAAAAGTTTTAAATACATTTAGTAAATTCACCCCCTAACCCCTCCAAGTTTTGAACAAGAAATCCAAAAATTATGTATTTTTGGTTTATTTGGTTTTTCTCTTTAATCAACATTTTATATGGAGTCAAGAATTTTAAAAAAAATGAAAGATAATTTATTTACATAAAATATTACAGATAAATATTTTAATTGTCAGAGAAATCACAGAATGAAGCAACAGAAGCTAGTCCCATCAATAACCGCATCAGACAAGTACTTGTTCAGTCTGCTTTGGATAATTTCGTTTGCATATGTAGACTTTCCGATTTGCAACTGTAACCACATACATGAAGTCATCCCACAAAACTAGAGAGAGAGAGAAAGAGAGAGATGATTGTTAGTTTTTCTTAAACATTCCAGAAAGAAACTGAGATTTCGTATTAAACTTTTAATCGCCATACTTAATTTTAAAATGCATTCAGCATTTAAATAGCCATGCATAATATAATAATTTTAAAGAACAATTAGATGATTCCCTATTTATTAGTCATTTGCTAAATTCTCTTCCTTTAGAAGTCTTGCTGCTATGGCCTGCAACAGAACAACTGTAATTAAAGAACCTGGCATTTAACGCTACCTAGTTAAATGTCACTTCAAAAAACCAAACAAATTACAGTAATCCAATAGTCTTAATGCATGTAGTTAAATGGAAGAGTAGAATTCAACCTAATTAACGAAGGGAAAATTACATGTACTAGAGGTGGAGGTTCAAATGAAACCTGGCTGGACATTGCTACTGATGTTATTTCAGTTGGGTTTCACTTGAACGTCCATCTCTAGTATAATCGAGATATAAATCAATCTTAAAAAAATTTGGCCAGGCAAATATTTTTCTTTCATTTCCTTCGTGACCTCTTCAGGTATTCAGTTTTTGACAGTTAAACTAGAAAAAAAAAAAATTTAAATGATTTTGTTTGTATGTCGCATCTCTAGATAGCACCTGTAGCTCAAATTGCCGACAGCCAGAACACTGGTACACTGTTTGATGGAGCAGAATCCAAAAACTCGCGTTATTATGCACAAAGAACCAGCCTCAAGAAGCGTTAAAGTGGAAAAGGAAATTCGTGCAGAAGAGTGACAGGCAGAAATCAAACTTATGGCTAAAAGATGCCAGACAGGCTGCCCAGTTTGACGTAACAAGAGCATAAACGATAATACAGTCGTTCATAACTGACAGCCATATCATCAAGATTAAAAACCAACTAACTCTACGGAATAATTAACACTGACTAGTACAGTTCTAAATGGGCTGGACACACAACCGATCAGTAGCTTCTGGTCATAGTTAGGACCAGTAAAGAGACTCACCATGCTGCCATGTGCGAGCTCGTTCGCCAGGATGATAACAAAGAGATCCAGGTTGATCGTATTGTCTCCAGTGGATTAAGAACAATATTATACAGATTTTTAACTTTACCCTAACCTACCGCAGTAAGACGTAGCTTCCTCCCTCTGTCTTTCTCGTTTCTTAATCACTTTGCTCGCATCATGGAAGCATGAAATACAGCAAAAGTCAATCCTACAACATCTGTAAAACCCTTTAGCAGAGTTCTGTCACCATGAAATCTTTCCATGGAAGATGTAAAGTTTTCTCCTATATTAAAACAGATCTACTAATTGGTACCTAACTGATTGATGCTGATTGCATATTCCTAACAGTAAAAAATAAGGAAAGTCTGATAACTAAGAGGGTTTTTTTGAAAAAAAAAAAAATTATCAGTCACAACAAACAAGTGCTGGTTTTTATTTTAAAACAGAAAGATTTATTAACTTAGTAGAGTTATACAGGATTATTCAAAAAGAATGAACCGATTTCATTATGCAATATTTTAATAAGGAAAAGCACTAGAAAACTCCAGCTAACTCACAAGTATTCTACTAACAATCAAGTTTTATTTCCTGTCTTACAAGTGCTCAATGTGGTGACCACCCGCAGCACGGGCAACATCAATGCGATAAGAGAATTCCTCCCAGACGCGTATCAGCATATGACGATCCACTGAGTTGATCGCTGTTGTTATTCGATGTTTAAGGTCATCGAGGTTAGTGGGTAGCGGTGGATCATAAACACAATCTTTTACATATCCCCCATAAGAAAAAATCACGCTGCACCGTGACAACCGATTTTGTTTTCGCAAACTCGAGAACGCAGAACGCCTTTTGCTGAGGACTCGCCATTCTGAGGGTAAACAAACAACTGAACGTTGCTGGAAGGACGACGCGACTACAGCGCCCTCTATGGCAGCCAATCAAAACTTAGAAAACTCCTTCTCCTCTTTCAAATGGTCACTGACTCATTCCATGGTGATGCTTGAGAAATGAAGTAATGCGTCATGAAATCAGTTCATTCTTTTTGAATAACCCTGTATGATTTAATTTCTTTAATTAAATGGACGATATAATTTTGTAAAAAAAAAAAAAAAAAAATTAACATGTACAAGTTGCAAAAGGTCACACAATACAGAGATAAGTAACTAGGGATGTCCAAATAACATTACAGCAATGCTTTTTCATTTGAATAGGCACGGTTGGCACTAGCAGAAATAACCAAAATCCAACAGATGATATCAGCTTCATCCTTGCTGGACCAGAAGTAGATTATATCAAAATAATTCCACTCTCATCTGCCACAAAAGCTCACAGAAAACCATCAAAGTTAAGTTTAACTTCCTACACTTATTTTACAAAGGCACAGAATTATACCACTCACCCATAATTCTCTTCCAGTAGTCTTTTTTATCTGTGGAAGGAGGCATCCTGCAGGATGTAGAGAGGAAACGGAAAATTTTGGTGGCTGTCACTTCATCATTTTCGAGTTCACCTGATGACTGCGGCATTTTTCAGGAGAGAAAACCGACAACTTGTAGCATACTGTTTACCCTTTATTTTTTCACTATCTTTCTGGAAAAAAGCTAAGTGAAAGCCAGCATTTTCAAAATTTGATAAAACTATAAATATGGCTATCCATAGTGGAACCTGACTTAAGAAGTCCAAACATTACCAGTGACGCTAGTTAATGTGACATTCCATCACCTTATTGGTTGTATAAACTCAGTAATGAATGAACTAAAGCATTGGTCAAAACCTGCAAGAAAAAGTACTTAAACCACAGGATGGGAGTTCAAGACCAGCCCAAATCACTTGTACAACAAGAAACAAACAATAATCCATATCTTCTTGCCAACCAATTTACTTTAACTATTCTGTAAATACTGATTGTGTCGTGACAAGTATAGTCATGTGACTTTCACATTAAGCATGAAAGAAAAGCAATGAATTAACATGGTTTCATCTAGCAACATAATCTCTTAAATATATATAATTGTATAAAAATGTTTTAAAAAATACTTGCCAGTTTTATTATGGAAAAGGAAACATTATGGCTTAAAGATGACTCCAAGGAAAGGAAAAATCCATGAATTTGATTTACTGTGATGAAACAAACATTTTTATCATGGAATCATGGGAAGAGAGTAATTACAAGAATTAATGATAACTGATGTAATGCTAGAACTTTGGCAAAATAGTTGCACCACAATACTTGTCATTAAAATGATTAGAAATTCAATGAACTGCGAAGAAACATACTTTCACACAGAGTGAAGTGAAAATAAATCAGTCTACAGTCGCAGCATTTGTTCTAAGGGCTGCTTAAATGTTATTAGTTTGAATGCTGTTGTGCAGACATTGGCAATCATAAACCAGGGAGGTAATGCAGTCACTCTTCTGATGGCTGTAAATTACCACATGCAAGATTTCTTTTATCACCAGCTGAAAATGAATGCACTGTGATGGTTATGTATCATAAATTGCCATGTATTATACGCCATCGTATATAATACGCACCCCAATTCTGATCTATAAAAATTCCCAAAAACGTATAAATCCCGTTATAACATGCAGGCACGTTCAGCTCATATTTCGGGGCGCCGTCAGATTGGACAAACATGAAGGAGAACAGGTGTATACAACAGACAGATGGCCACCCGGAATAAACTAAACACGAAAATATTTTATGGAACGTATGTTAATAGTTTCACAAAAATCCGCTCACTCAGCTGCAGTAGTGACGTGGTAGACCAAGTTGACAGAATGGTCAGTCAAATCAAGTTTTTGTGAACACCTTGTTGCATTACTCCATGGTGTTCACAATTACTATGCCACCCTTGTTTATTATGCCACTTTGCCTACTACGCCATGGCGTAGTGACCTAGGTATTATGGTAAAATGTAGATAAACTCCGCACGGGGATAATCTTCATTCAGTCCGTTACACACAACCACGCTGCCAACACCACGCATGAGCTACATTGCCACCGATAAACTCCAAATGATCAGCTCTGCAGTTGAACATGGCAACAGAGCTGCAGCGCAAAGGTTCAGAGTGAACAAAACCAACATCAGGTCCTGGCGACATTCTCAGGAGAAGATTGAAGTTGGAACGTGCTGACTGGAGCAAGGGTACGACCTATCCCAAGCTTGAGGTGGTGGTACTTTCCTTCGTCACTGAAAGGCGCATGCAGGGTGTGGGGGTTTCCACCACAGAGACAGGCATGCATGCACTTTCTGTCTACAAAACTCAATCTGTGCCCGACTTTAAGGCATCCCAGAAATGGTGCACACGCTTCATGGCTCGTAACCAACCGAGCATATGCTGGCCGACCACCATTGCCCAGAACCTACCTGATGAGTACGAAAATCAGCTGTTGAGGTGCCAACAGTTCATCATCAAACTGAGAAAACAACATGACTACCCCCTGAGTTACATAGGGAGTGCCGACCAGACACCCATGACATTCAACCATCCCTACAACAGTTGTGCTGGGTTGTATGACTGATGGAAGTAAATTCCCATCATACATCATCTTTAAGAGGAAGATCATGCCAAAGGACCAGTTCTTCTCCAATGGTGTCCAGATCCGGGTCCATGCCAAGGAGTGGATAGATGAAGCCCTCATACTAGACTGGGTGAACACTGGGGGGGGGGAGCAAACAGGGTATGCTGCTCTGCAAGCTCCTATTGCTGGACATCTTCAGATGCCACCACACGAAGACTGTGAAGACAGCCCTGAAGACAACTTGCACAGACCTTGCCATCATCCCCATGGGGTATGACATCCCTGCTGCAGGTCATGGATGTAGCTTGTAACCACCTAGTCAAGTGTGGGGTCCAGCAGAGGTGGAATACATGGATAATGGAAGGCAAAAACACCTTCACCCCCACTGGTCACATGTGCCAATTCGACATTCCCACCTGGATCGGAGATGCCTGGGAAGAAATCGACCCTGAGACCATTGAGAAGGGCTTCCTCAGGTAATGCCCAACCAATGCCATGGACAGTACCGAAGATGAGATGATGACATCCTGTGGTCTGAGCCAAGGAATGACGAGGTAGAAGCAGCATCAGAGGGCAACGATGACAACGATATCTACTACATCACAACTGCTACAATGACTGATGAACAGTCCTTGCATTGATGCTAGATAGAAATTTTGTTTTATACACCAGACACCTCAAACATGAAACATTACAACAGGTGTTAAAAATGTCCACCATCATTATCCACGAAGAACTGCATGCATCAGAATGCTTTCACAAGAATAGCTTTTGAAGCATCAAGAATTCTGTTGAAGTTCGTGGATAGTAAATAATTTTGTGGCTGCATCTTGTTCTTCAAACACGCCCACAAGAAAAAAAATCTGGTGATCTGAGATCTAGAAGGCATAACAGGTATTCAACCGGTCAATGCTTTTCCATCCGCCTCCCAGTGAAATGTTCCTTCTGAAATGTCTGTACATCATAATAAAAATGAGAAAAACACAAACTTGATGGTAAAGCGCATTCTCATTACCATACATGATCTGTGTGCCAGGCACAATGCTGATCACCATCAATGAAGACGACTGACCCAACAAGACTGCAAGAAGTCACACATCCAGTCTCTGACCCCTGCCAGCTTCATCTCTTAAAACGTTGGGTAGCCCAACACACCACTAGTACCCATTCAGTTCCATTAAACTTGAAACCTGCCCTGTCTAACCATACAATCATGTCGACAAAGGTTGGATTCTGAAGTGTTGTTTTAAAATCACAGAATTCAAGCCTCCAGTTCTCGTCATCTTCATTCAATGCCTGTGAGGGTTTTGGAATCTAAGGTTTCCAATTTGCAGTGTTAAGAATTTGGATGACCCTTAGATGTCTTGTACCAGAATGAGCACCACTGTTGCGTTTTCACAATTAGTGCTCAAATCTGGCCAACACCAGCAGTGTTCTCTTCAATCTGTGCAGAATGCAGCCTCCCAGAGTGCTCTTTACATGTTTTCCAAGCTGCCTTTGATTTCAAATTTCTCTCTCAATCATGTAATTGTAAGGCAAGTTAGTGGTGATGATTGATACTTGTGTGTCCATGCAAACTGTTGCTTGGCAACACTCAAATTTCCAGCACTAATTTATCTGCTCGTGCTGATCACAGGACAACTTCAGGTTTGTTCTTTCTGCCACTGACATCAGGAGTACACTGTTGCATTGCATAATACTATCATCTGATGAAACATCTTAATGTTGAGGAATGAAATGCCTTTGTATTGTAACAAACAAGTGTTTATGCATCTTTTTTGAGACACCCTGTATATTAGTAAGTTTCTTACATTACAGGTGCAATGAATTAGTGGTGATAATGCAAAGAAACTCATAAAAAATATTTGTTTACTTTATAGACTTTGTAAGATATGTGTTCTGCTTTCTGGCATATAACTTCAAACAAAACATACAGTAACTTGCCTACACAGACAGAACACTATGGTCAGCATTCCTACCTAAAATAATTATATGAGACATCTTTACTCACACTAACTACAGCTCCCTCTTCGTTCAAAACCAGACAACCAATAGCATCTGGAATCTTGTCCATGTTTAATGTAGCCATTATTCTGGAAAGACAGAAACATCTCACTTTCTATAATTTATTATTTTTAAAAAAGCTGAATTCTGTTAACACTGTGGATTTAATCAACTAATGTAATTTCTGCTTCTTGTTCTTTTGAATACAACATTTTGGATTAGTTAAGTCTGAATTTTCCAAAATAATATGCTTGCAATATAAATAACCCTTATATCACATAAATTTAAATTAACCACCTGTCTTCTCTCATTCCACCCCTTTCTGGGCTCCACTGCAATCTAAAAGAAAATTCTGTCTACTGATGAGTAATTCTATCCCATAAGATAGATGACATTTGATGGTTATGACACTTCACATAAAACTCTACCATGATGGTAGGAGGGTAGAATATCCCATGGAATCATACATCCAAAGTAAAATTTATCCTTCAGTTTTATTCCAAAGATAATAATGTCCTAGAAATTTCACAAAAAAGTTTGTGTAAATATATATAGGTGGTCCATTGGGGTATTTAGAAGAGAATGATTACAATTACACTTGCAATCTTTGATAGTAGTAAAATAAAACAAAAAACATACTATACCTATAAGGAAGCAATAAAAACAAAGATTCCAGTGATCAGATTACCAAATTGCCATGGTTAAGAATCCATGTTCAAATCTAAGGCAAGAGCAGTTTAGTTTAATATACATCCCTGAGTTTCTTTTCACTCTTCTTCATTAACCAGTCGAGTGGGTTTCCTCACACATCCAAAAATGAAGAATTCTAGAGGCTACAAGTGCCAGGCTCCTCATGGTGCAGGATTAGCAGATACCTGCAGCACTATGTTCCCTCAACAGGGTTCTCTCTAATGCAGAGGTTGTCTCCATTGTAGAGACTAGTGTACAAAAACAATAATTGTTTCTTAATAGTTTTGAATATTATGATGAGAGAAGTACACAGTTTTCAAATGGAGGTAACTCATATTTAAAGCTCTTAGTATTATAATGCATAAAGAAAAAAGCCCGACTTATATAGATAAGCCATGCCCCTGTTAACTAAAATATGAGTCAAGTCCTTTCTTAAAAAATTTCCCTGAACCACATTTCACAGGTGGATATTAACCCTGACTCTGACCAGGACAGCCCTTCCCCATCTAACTTCACAGGTGGATATTAACCCTGACTCTGACCAGGACAGCCCCACCCTCCCCATCTAACTTCACAGGTGGATATTAACCCTGACTCCTGATCAGGAAAGCCCCACCCTCCCCATCTAACTTCACAGGTGGATATTAACCCTGACTCCTGACCAGGACAGCCCCCCCCCCACCCGTCCAACCTGAACCTGACAGGGGATATTAACCCTAACCCTGACCAGGACAGCCCCCCCCCACCCGTCCAACCTGACAGGAGGATATTATTAACCCTAACCCTGACCAGGACAGCCCCGCCACCCGTCCAACCTGACAGGTGGATATTAACCCTAACCCTGACCAGGACAGCCCCCCCCACCCGTCCAACCTGACAGGAGGATATTAACCCTAACCCTGACCAGGACAGCCCCCCCCCCACCCATCCAACCTGACAGGAGGATATTAACCCTAACCCTGATCAGGACAGCCCCCCCCCCCCGTCCAACCTGACAGGAGGATATTAACCCTAACCCTGACCAGGACAGCCCCCCCCCACCCGTCCAACCTGACAGGAGGATATTAACCCTAACCCTGACCAGGACACAGCCCCCCCCCACCCGTCCAACCTGACAGGAGGATATTAACCCTAACCCTGACCAGGACAGCCCCCCCCCCACCCCACCCGTCCAACTGACAGGAGGATATTAACCCTAACCCTGACCAGGACAGCCCCGCCACCCGTCCAACCTGACAGGTGGATATTAACCCTAACCCTGACCAGGACAGCCCCCCCCCCCCGTCCAACCTGACAGGAGGATATTAACCCTAACCCTGACCAGGACAGCCCCCACCCCACCCCCCCCCACCCGTCCAACCTGACAGGAGGATATTAACCCTAACCCTGACCAGGACAGCCCCCCCCCACCCGTCCAACCTGACAGGAGGATATTAACCCTAACCCTGACCAGGACAGCCCCCCCCCCACCCGTCCAACCTGACAGGAGGATATTAACCCTAACCCTGACCAGGACCAGCCCGCCACCCGTCCAACCTGACAGGTGGATATTAACCCTAACCCTGACCAGGACAGCCCCCCCACCCGTCCAACCTGACAGGAGATATTAACCCTAACCCTGACCAGGACAGCCCCCCACCCATCCAACCTGACAGGAGGATATTAACCCTAACCCTGATCAGGACAGCCCCCCTCACCCGTCCAACCTGACAGAGGATATTAACCCTAACCCTGACCAGGACAGCAGCCCCCCCCCACCCGTCCAACCTGACAGGAGGATATTACCCTAACCCTGACCAGGACAGCCCCCCCCCCCCACCCGTCCAACCTGACAGGAGGATATTAACCCTAACCCTGACCAGGACAGCCCCCCCCCACCCGTCCAACCTGACAGGAGGATATTAACCCTAACCCTGACCAGGACAGCCCCCCCCACCCGTCCAACCTGACAGGCGGATATTAACCCTAACCCTGACCAGGACAGCCCCCCCCACCCGTCCAACCTGACAGGAGGATATTAACCCTAACCCTGACCAGGACAGCCCCCCCCACCCGTCCAACCTGACAGGAGGATATTAACCCTAACCCTGACCAGGACAGCCCCCCCACCCTCCGTCCAACTGACAGGAGGATATTAACCCTAACCCTGACCAGGACAGCCCCCCCCCACCCGTCCACCACCTGACAGGAGGATATTAACCCTAACCCTGACCAGGACAGCCCCCCCCCACCCGTCCACCTGACAGGAGGATATTAACCCTAACCTGACCAGGACAGCCCCCCCACCCGTCCAACCTGACAGGAGGATATTAACCCTAACCCTGACAGGACAGCCCCCCCCCCCCCGTCCAACCTGACAGGAGGATATTAACCCTAACCCTGACCAGGACAGCCCCCCCCACCCGTCCAACCTGACAGGAGGATATTAACCAACCCTGACCAGGACAGCCCCCCCCACCCGTCCAACCTGACAGGAGGATATTAACCCTAACCCTGACCAGGACAGCCCCCCCCCCCCCACCCCGATGCTCTCTCTCTCTGTCCTGACTCTCACGATTCTGAATAACAAAACACGACGGTGTCCTGCACCTAGTCCACAACTCGGGTAACCCCGTCTCCATGACCGATGTACCCTGTCTTTGTTCACCGCAGGCCAGACAGGTACCCGGAGGATTTCTAGGGTGGGGTAGGGGTGGGGGCTACTTCTCGACAAGGAAGGTAAAACTCCATCCAGACGAACCTGCGAAGCCGCCCGAGCCAGGCCCCTCCTCACCTTGAGAAAAACGGAAGTTAGTACGACAGCAGTCAGGACCAAATAAAAACTTTGACATTAATATTTAGACCCCCAATCGTATTTTAAATTAATTTAACGTTTTTTTAAATATTTATTTTTAATATTTAATTTTAAAACCGAGTGCAGGTCCCCACCCCACAAAAAAAAACTTTGTCACATGACTTTTGTATAATAACAGCAAAGATGGCGGCGGCGGCGGCTTTTATCGCTTCGTGACAGCGAGTTCCGGAAAATGTGCTAGTGCTTCCCCCCCTCCCGGGTCAGCGAAATCTTGGCGCCTCTGCTGATGCTATGGCTGACCACGGTTTCTCCGTGGCGCAGAACATCTATGAACTGCCAACCCGACAGGTCAGATGTCCGTCCCTATCAGGAGTCAGTCACCCCGCCTACTAAGTGCAGACTGGATGCTAGACAGACACCTACTATAACCTACCCTGAATAACCTATTAATGCATCCCCCCCCCCCCCCCCCTCCCCAGTCTCAGTATTCTTACACCGCATATCCTATATCGTTTTCGTGCCTGTGAGGGTCTTAGCTGTGTATAATTTTAAGGGGGGAGGGGCGGTGGGTGTGGCCCCTGTGTGTACAATATGACGGTGTCCCCGTCCCACTCGTCGTCTCGCTGCTGCATGCATAGCTGACCGTCAGCCAGCCAGCCCTTCCACGCACGCAGTAAATCGTGCGGTAACATCTCTCTTATTCCCCCCCCCCCCCCTGACAGCTTTAGAAGACCTAGAGGCTCCTAGTTTAAAAAAAAATATATAATAACAATAAAAGTTGTCGTGGCTATTTCATGTGTAGGAGACCAGGGTTAGAGTCAATCAGAAAAGAAATATGCAAGTTAGAAATTCGTAGTAAACGTTTATAAATCTCTCATTTTCATTAAAAACCCTGGGTGTTTAGTGTCATCACTATAGTTTTAGAAAACAAAATTTGATTGACTAGTTGTTCACTGCTTCATTGTGTTTAAGGCATCTCTCTGGTCTTTATAAACGTCAACCTTACATCCAGATCCAAGCATCTAAATACTAATTGCTATTTATAAGTGTTTTTCTTAAAGTTGTGGGGGGGGGGAAGCTTGTATAAGCAATGGAGTTTCCTCTATCTTATCTCCGTAATAACTACACTAAATTCACTTGAAGTACAAAGTGGAGTTACCCCACCGTTTTTTTGGCTTTGTTGGTGGTTTTTCTTTTTGGAATTTCCTGATTCAGTGTAAAGATGTTGCGTGAAACTGTGTTCCCCTTTTAATGTATATACATTTTATAGTACTAAAGACTTGGATGCTAAAAGGTGGTATATTGTGTATTAAAATTTTCCAAATCACTATAATATTAAATCTTGAGGCAGTCAAAATTCAGAAGCTTAAACAAATTTTTAAAAAAATAATAAATAATAAAAAATTTTAAAAGAAGCTATGTCATACGACAATTTAAACATTGAAATAAAGATACTCACTAGATTGAATTAAGTTAAACTTTAAAATAAAATATTAGTTTGGCTTTGTGTGGAAACTGTTGCCTTGGACTGTTTATTGGTGTGGTACAGAAAAGCTAAAATATTTACCTGGTAGGTTTGTATCTGCAGAAACAAACACACATTTTAAAAGGGCATCTAGATAGATTCAGTGTCATAGTTCGTGTAAACTGTGAATGAATTTTAAAAAAAAAAAGGTTATCCAGCTCTCAATCAATAATACAACAGACCATGATCTGATACTGATATGATAGTATGGCAGAAATTTTGTATTTAAGAAATTAAATTTATCTATTTGGAATAAATATTACAATGTATAATTCAAAAGTAAACTAGCAGACCTACATGAATTGTGACACAAAATTACTTATGCATGACTTATACCCAAATCTATCCAGGTGAGCACAGTAGTGGAAACAAAAAAAAGTTCTATATTTATGTGCCAGAAAAATAGTCACGTGATTTACTCATAATTAGTCAATTTCAACTTTCAGCTAGTTTTCCACCTTACAATCATCCACTTTTTAAAATGTACTTGCACGCACCAGATTATTTACTAAATACCATTTTTTACTTGACCTCTCCACTTTATCACCTGCATGTGTACACAGTAATCTTGGGTTGTTTAGGAAAACTACAACCTCATCACAGCATTAGTTTATGGACAAACTTAGATTATTTCTTTACCAGTGTTGCTCATTATGTGAGAAAAATTCTAATATGTAGAGATTAAAAACAGCAAACAAAAGTAACTAAGTGAACTTTACAAAATAAAATTAATGATGCTGAGTGGTGTTTTGTTTAATTTACACAGAGGAGATTGCGACATTTGAAGAGTATATCAGTGCGGAATCTAGTGAGTGCTCGGTGTTCAGGCAAGGATGTTAGTAAACTAAAATCTTTCTTCACGCTTCACAGTAACAAAAAGACAAAAGGTAAGTAATCTGTTTATTTGTGTATGCAAATTGTGAGTTCGCAATTAACTGGAATTCTGAATATTGGCTTTGGTTTTTTTTATAGTTTTCTGGTTTAGAAGGCAGAGGTTCTCAAAGATTTGATGGAATCCATTTCTTTGATGTTCTTTTTTGAAGAATGTAAATTTAACTGTTTAGGAAGAACTTAATATTATTGTGGATTGAAAGAAAACACTAGGATGTAATGTTGAATGTTGTTTCCACTATTTGATGCTTGCTCTGAATAATGATAAGATTTTAGGAGACCAAGAAAGTGGAGAACTATTTCTGATTAAGGGTTTTTCTTAAGGTAGGTTAAATTGCTAAAGAAAACACATATCTTCAGAGAATTTTTTTTGTTTACCTAGTTTTCCATATTAACACTGTTTTAACAGAATTTTACTATATTTGTTGATGTCATTTAATGTATAGTTTACCACATATAAACTTTCTTTGTTTATTCATTATTTGTATTTTGTGTAGCAACCGTTTGTTGCGGAGAACAAAACTGCGAATGATTGTCTGTAAAATGAAGTGTTGTTTCAAAGTGTCAAGATGGCATAATTAGAACAAACGATAAAGAGGTGTGTTAGATCAGAGTCTTCCCCATAGAATGGTTGGTGCAGGTCTGCTCATCATAAGTCCCCTTCACTTCTGTTTAGTCTTAACAATTATAATGAGAAGAAAATATGTGGCTAAAACCTATATCATTCCAAACAAATTTTACTGCGAGTGGTTTGTAATTTGCTATTCCGTGATGTTAAGGGAATATAAGGGAAAAAAAACACAAAAGGGAAAAGCAATTTTTTTTTTTTTTTTTTGGGCAGTTAAGAATAATTTGATTATTTCATCTTTCAGCTTTTTATGAGAGTGAAAAGCTGCTAGGTTCTCTGGTGAGTGTTGTTTCTGTTTTTGTGTTGTATCTGCTGGTCTGTCTGCTTACAACCATCACCAAAGTCAATGTCACCAGTTCCAGCGAGGACTGTGGCTTAGCATGTTATAGATATTGGTTCTTTGGTCAAATTATCTATTTTATTGCATTGCCTTTTGGACAATATTTTGGCCATTTCACTTCAACGTTTTGTCCAAAGAATACGAGCACACAGTTTCAGCAAATATTGCTACTGATGAATACTTTGAAGAGACTATTAATTAAATATTGATGTTCGGGAGACAGTGTCACATGACTCAGCATCATTACAGTCTCTGAATCTTAAGCATGGGGCCAAAAAAAATATTTTTATTGTCTGTAGTACAGCACTGCAAGATTTCTATTTCAGCACTTTAATTATTAATATTATTCAACAGATTTGTCGATCAAACTATAAAATCATTTTTTTTTTTATGCAACAGATCAGCAAAGTGCACCTGCACTTTTGAATGGTTGGACGTAAACTGATTTTAACAAAAGTAGAGTGTTTACCATGTTATCGGGCAGTCCGACTGTTTTGGTGATATATCAAGTGCCTGTCTGCCTTTCATTTTACACTTCACTTGTTTTTTTTTATTTAGAATCCCACCTGGCAGTCATTTGATCTTAGCAAGTGTGACAATTCAGACACAAGTGCAAAATGTATCCTTGCTGCGTTTTGTATGTACTTAATTATCCTGTCTTTCTACAATTAGATTTAGAGGGGGGGAGGTAACTCCTGCTTCTCCAACTACCTTATTGTTTAAAAGAGACTTGATCATCGGCAACTACAACCAGACCGAATGTTTCCATTTGAAACGTGGCAGCAGAAAGAAAAAAAAAAAAAATCAGTAATGGCATTTTGGAAAAAGAAACAACAGAACAGTTGAGATTGGATGTACAAATTTTTCCTTGGAGAAAACATACAGTGAAAATAGTGAATGCTGCTCTTTTTTTTTTGGAGGGGGAGGAGAGTTACACTGTTGGAAGCTCACCTAGCAGACAGACACATCTTTTCTTTGTTCCAACACATCAGCGGCTATTATATCTTTTGTAGCAGACTTCTCTACTGTTTGTTTGTTTCTTGTAGCTGATTTATGCGGTAAAAATATGCGAATTCCTCAGTTCTTTGTTGATTTTATCTCTGCTATGATGACCCGCTCTCTTCTCTTCTCCTCCTCCGCCTCCTTTCTCCAGGAGGAAACTGCCTCAGAGCCTCCACAGTTTAGGGGTCTCCACCAAGTGGGTTTTCTTTAAATATTAGTATTATGGAGAGTAAAGAGTCAGGCTGAACTGGGTTTTGTTTCTGTAGTTCCGTTGCAGATGTGTTTCATTTGCATGGCCTGAAATAGAACGTAGATCATTACAAATTATTAAATATAGAAAACAGGTGTAATTATTGTAAATATAGTAGTGCATACAGATGTCGGCTTAAGCCAAACCACTCAATGTCTCGGCTCGCCTGATTGGCGGCAAATCCACGACTGCATTCACCTGGATAGATTTGGGTATAAGTCATACACAACTAATTTTAACATCATCTTAAGTTGATAGCTTAGCTATCTGATAGTTATACAAACACCTGTGATAGGCTGTCTTTTGATTTTTACAATGAATCTTTGTGATTTGCTAGACTGACAGCAGTGGACAGTGACGTGGTACGGTGCCGAGAGTGGTAAACTGTATCCAAGATGGGGCTGTGAGCTGCAAGTAAACATATATAATACAACATGCATATACGACTCTCTCTTATTTCCAAAATATGAGGTTGAACAGGGTTAAGGGGCCTCCACAGATCTAAATCTGGCCCTGCTTGTCGGTCTGTCTCCTGTCTTGCACGTGCACGCATTCCTACAGTTTAGAAATTAGAGATTAATTAAAAATGGAGTAAATGATAGGTAATTAGAAAAATTTAAAAAGAAAACAGCTAGAATGTTCATACAGTTAAGATGTGTTACAATTTTTTTTTTTCCCCTTAGTCTCAAAATATCTTTCATGGCTTTGCAGCTCACCTGGTACTTGGTGTTTGGGTACCAAATACTATCTTGCAAATAAAAACAGTCCTCACAATACGGGTCACTAGTTTCTTCTCAATCTGTCAACTGTAGATTATGGCCCTTGATGTTTTCCAGCTGTAGTTGTGAGGGTGTGGGTTGGCCATGGAGCATTCAGACCTTTGCTGGAATGGGAGCTTTATCTTTCCAGCCTGGTTCTTTTGGATCCAAAGGTTGGTACCGTTCTGTTATTGTGTCAGAACCTTTTTTTTATTATTGTTGTTCTCATTAAGCTTTTTTATGCCTAGTACCAGATGTTTGTGTTTTTTTTGTCTTTTAGGACAACTGCACAAAAGTAACCCTAATAAATACATTTTAAAAAAGAAGAAACTTTTCTATGTGTGGTGAGCATAGATTTTTGGGCTCTTCCCTTGCCTTAGGATGTTTGAGTGTTCCCATTCTGTTGGTAAATTTCTCGCCAGCATCATTTCCATGTATGCAGACATTGACCAAAGGTCTTTGAACAAAACACCAAATGAACTCAGCTGTTTGGAGTATCGATTGATTCTTCAGGTTTTTCATGAATTTTGTTTTAAAGGTTGCCGAAGAAATGCTTTTAATTAATAATTTCCTCTTGGCTTCGCTGAGAGTCAATGACTAGTGTTTAAATACTTTTATTTATTTTTTTCTCCTTCAAGATGCTAAAAGATGGCTTAAAATTTGCTGCCAATAGTCTGGTATTTGGAATATTTGATCAGTTCTTTATGGCCCCTACACCCGAAGAACTGGTAAGTTTGCCATTTCCTTTTTAATTCTGTTTATTTTATGTATTTTATCTTTTTTACCCAACTGTCATAGCAACATTAATGTAGATAGAAACTTATTCTTCAGAAGGAATATATTTTCTTTTTTAAATTACCTTTTGCGATAGACAACTGTTCTGGGTATTTGAGTGTGGGTTCCTATGAGAGCCAAGTCGACAGACTGTTGCTGGTCATGAACTCCGAGTAGCAGGTTCATGTGACACACTGAATCTCCAGGTGGATTTAGTCTTTTAAGGTCTGGGACCTTTTTGGTGTTTAGACAATGGCGGCATCTCTCATTGGCCCATTCTATAGTTTTTGGGGGGTTGCTCTGGTTGTTTTACCGTTAGTAATCTGGATGGTTCTAATAGGGTTTTAGGTACATGTCAAGCACTTCAGTGTTGACTGTTGATTCCAGGTACTGCAAGATCCCTGATTCTACCTGGCTGGTGTTTGAGGTTCTGGCATGACCTAACACTCTGCAGGGTAACCAGTAAACTTACTGTGATGTTGGATAGGGGAGAACATTTTCCAGTAATTTATAGACCTACTCAATTAACATAATCATCAGTTTCCAAATTTTGAAAATCTGAAGTTTTGGAGTGCAGCAAGTGTTCTTGCCAAAATCTCACCATTAAATTCAGGTGATTTAAAACGATGGAAGAGAGCAGAAAGGAGAGAGAGAGAGAGAGATTGGTTGATTGATTGATGTGATAACTGATGAGATGAATCTGTTGCTTTCCAGCAGCAGAACTCTGAAGATGAAATTGGCATGGTTGCTTGCCACGTAGACCAGACCAGTGTTAGGAACTCCTATGGCATTAGTTCATTGTCCAGGTGAGAAAAGTGATAATGCTAATGATGCTGCTGCTGCTGCCGCCCCAGCCTTTGAGTTTTGAACCATCTTCATTGTGTCTCATAACTATTTCAACTTTAGATTCAAATAAGTTTTCAGAAATCATTAATTTTGTTTTTGAATTTTTTTTTTTTTTAAAGCAGCAAAAACCTTAGAGAGAGAGAGAGAGAGAGAGAGAGAGAGATGGGTTTCGGGTTCATTATTGTTAATCAATGTTGAGAAGCATCTGTTAAAATATGGTTTTTAAAGAATTTTGCTTTAAATCTTTTTATATGATTTCATGTATTACTTTTGTAATACCAGGATCCACACAATTCTACGAGCAATAAAGCAAACTCAGGCTTCAGTGAAACGATTGCACAAGTCTCTGGAAGACAGACTTGTAGCTTCTCAGGAGAAGACACGCAGGGTAAGAAAAGCCATTTTCCTTTGGTGATATAGCTTTCCTTTATTTAGCAACCCTGGTTTCTTCAGGAGACCCCTCGAGTGAATGCTGTGGTGATCTGTTAGACCACCAACCCTATAAGATAAGTAACAGATCATGAGGCGGGCCAAGGTGGTCTGGTTCATAGGAGAAGGGGTGTAAGATTTGGGTTGCCGGGTGGGTCGAGCTCCCTTCTGTAAAAATGCTAAGTTAACAAGTAAACCCTGAGGCTTCAAAATATGTGGTGATGTGCAGATTTTGTGAAGTGGCCCAAAATTTAATCTTCAGAGCACCGAACTCTCTTGTTCCAGTCAATATAATCTGATCATACTTCTTGGAAAATTAAGCATCTGAACCTGGCCCCTGACAACAAAAAAAATTGTTAAGTTTTCTCTCTCCCCTCCAGCTCAAACGCAATCTGATTTCTTGTTTGTTTTTTTTTCTTTTACCATTCTCTTCGCTATTCATTCTGGCCATTGTTCAATTTTCATTACTTCTGGCTTTGTCAGCCTTCATCAATAACTGTATCAAAGCAAACACTGCTGCTGCTATGGGAATATTTATCTTTTTTTTACTATTAAAACAGTTTTTTTTTTTTTAAAAAAAAAAATATGCTAACAAGGGAGAGAACTGTTTCAGCTTGCTAAACACGAGGAGCTTCTACTGAGAACTGTACAATTGCGGAACGAGCTGACCTGGCAGACAAGCAACTTGCAGATGGAGAAGGACGAGCACGACAGACAAAAAAGCATCAATGAAAACGACAGTATGTCAGCTGGTCTTCCTCACCTTGTATTTACTGAAGTAGCCACCCGGTATCAGTTCTGTTCACAGCACCCACATTTTTGAATTGCATATCGATCTTTAAAAAGAAAACTTCTGTTAATAGCCCATCTTCAGCTGTAACTGTATGTGTTGTGGACTAGACTGATAGCGGGAATAGGTTTTTGAAAACAAAGCGCAGCTGCTTTGTCCAGAGTGTAGTGCCCCTCTGTCGGCGTAATATCTTTCACTTATGAATTCTCATTTAAGGATAGTGATTTTCTTGTTAACTATCGTTATTCTTATTTTTTAAAAACTTTTTTTTGATGATGGTGTTAACTATAAATGATACATCATTTGCACAGAACATTTTTAATTCACCTTATCTCTCGTATTTGGTAAGGATTACAAAACTACTATTCTTTCTTAGTCAAGTTTAAATTTGTTTTTAAAATTTCAAAATCGCAACAATGAAAAAAAAAGAAAAATAGCAATGAAGAGAAATGCCAGTCAGCAGGGTATATGAGATTATTTAGTGTGATAATTGTAAAATCCTTCAGTTTCAAAATATTCTTGTTATTTGAATTTAAACTGAATGCTAATTTTTCTATGTTTTTGTTCTTTGTATACCGATAACTTAGCTGCTGTGATTCTGTAATGTACTACTGTTTTCAGATTCCATACTTGTAGAAAAGATGTGTCAACTAAATGCCAGCAAGAAAGAGTTAGAAGAACGGAGGAAAAAACACAATGAAATGAGGTTGGTTGGTTGGTTGATTCATGTTGCTGCTATTTTGTCATGTTTATTATGAGGTAATGGTGATATCGTTGATCTTTGGTTTTTTTTTTTGCCAGTAAGAATTGCAGTTTTTCTAATTAAAAGTTCAGATAATTTTTTTAAAAAAATATTCTAAAGGACATCACTTGAGTAGGCCTCATCAGAGTATCATATTGTTGCTCTTTGCTGTTCAGACTTTCCAAAATTCACATCCTCGTCCTCTGTGCACATGGGACAAGAGAAAGGTTGATGGTGTGGCTTTTGACTTTGTGTTTTTACAACTGGCTGTAAATGGTTGAGATGAAAATTTGTCTTTGGGTAAAAGGTCTTAAATTCATTGATGGATATCAAATTTCACTGGTTATTTATTGGGCTCTCTGAAAACTGTTCGGCCACCTGTGTTTGGTCAGGGGATCCTCATTAATATTCAAAGTATTCTACAGGAAGATGGAACTACTAGAAATGTCTGCAGCTAGGACATTGCAGAAGAGAATATATTTGTTTTCCTGGTATTCAGAGCCCCAGTATCAATCTTAGTTAGCAAATATGAGAGCATCTTGATAAACAGCTGAGGACCAAATGACCAAGACCAACTTTGCAATAGAAACTGAAGAAATACCTGGTCCAGGTTACCATTGATAACACTGTACAACAAAAAATAACTTTTTCATCTGCTACTGAGGTATATGTGGGAGTCCTTTATCAACCCAAGCAGCTGATTCCAAATCTGAAGTCAGAATTGACCCAGCCCATCAGGATTTGCTGTTACAGAAAAATGTCATTTTCAGTCCTTGTTTATTAATAAATCAGCACATCGAAAAATTGCAAACAATAAATTCATTTCACAGTATAAACATTGTATATTGTACAGTAACTATTATCCATAAGCTCAAACACATTGTATATTGTACAGTAACTATTATCCATAAGCTCAAACACATTGTATATTGTACAGTAACTATTATCCATAAGCTCAAACACATTGTATAAAGTATACATTAACTGTTTTGAAATGCTTTAAGTACTTGATTTTACACTTGTGAATAGCAATGGTTTGTCTCTGAAGAAACCAACAACAGTCCCCCATCAAGCCGGAGCTGAATCTCCCCTGATAGCGGGTCTCCATTGCCTTTATGCGTTGGTGGAACCTCTCACCACACACATTGCTCAAGGCACCAAGGTTGGCTATGAAGAAAATGCAACTTTGGCAACATACGGCAATCCATTTCTTCAAAGGCTTTTATCACGTCTTGAACCAACTCAGCACAGTTGTCTGCTTTGTGGTTCCCTAAGGAAATTGTGAACTACCGGTTTGAAAGCCTCCCATGCAGCTACCAGCTCCAGTGGAAGACTGAATCAGAAAATAAATCTCAAATTTGTGGTCCAACAAACATTCCAGCCTTCAACTTAGCATCAGTTAAAATGGCTCCAAATTTTCCTTTTAGATAGGGAAACCCCGCACCTTCAACAGTCATTGCCTTTACAAAGCTCTTCATCGGGCCCAGCTTTATATGCAGTGGTGGAAAAAATTTTTTGCGAACGTACCGGTGGGACATTGAATTTTCCTGGATTATGGTCTGTTCTTGATGGCCATTCTTTGATCTTATAACGATTTGCATCATCTCAGCTATCCCATGAGCACAGGAAGCACATGTGTTTGGTATACCCAAGCTGCAGACCAACTTTTCAGTTTCTTTAAGTAATTTTACCGTTTAGAACAAGCTTCACCTGTAAACAGATTGTTTCCCGTCAAACGCCATTTTGTTATTTCACTATATATTTTACAGGGAACGACTGGTGAAAGAAAATGCCCAGTTGTGGATCCGACAAAAACAGATGATCAGTGAACTTGCATTGTATATCTATCCGGTGACTGAGGTTAGTATGCCATTTCATCATCAGAGTTATCTGTTTGTTAATTTAACACTTCTGTGTGTTTTCTGGATAGATCATCTGTAAAATAAAATAACAAAACATTTGTCTAATTCATTAAAGGTTTGACTTCATACATGGCATTAACTCTGCAGCAGTCAAGGTGAGACTTTAATTTGCAATACTAATGGTTTGTTATCTTCAATCTGCAGAATTCAGATCAGTGCTTTATATGTGGCGTGCGGTTACCCAATGCTGAAGACAGCCAAGGTACGTGTCAGGTCATTTCTTCAGTAGCTAATTATCACATCAATGCAAATTTAACATTAGAATTAACTGCATTCTCTGCAGACTTAGCTCACTATAACACTATTGTGAGTGCATGCCCATTTGCCTGTCCTCCATCACACCTGTATACTGATTGAAAAATTGTTCTATTCATCTGTTTGTCTTTTTCTTCTCCAAGTCCATGCAGATATCAGGTCATTACAAAAGTTTTGTCGGTTTTTATATTATGTTAATTTGGAGTTCATTGTTGCGTGTTTGTGGAGGTCTACATAGATAAGTTATATATCGTTTTGTAGCCTGTGCTTTGGCAGACATTACACAAAACCTACCTTTTTAAAAATCATAAAATGAATATCTATTTCAGGGCTGAGAGTGAAGCGTGGACAGAAAGTTTTTTGTGCCATTTTGCTTCATGAGTTCAAACTCAGCCACAAAGCGAGTGAGGAAACTCGTAACATTAAGCAAGCATGGGGCAAGGACACGGCAAATGAGCACACAGTACAACGATGGTTAGCGAAGTTTCAATCAGGAGATGTGAACCTCGAAGATAAGGAACTTAGCAGACATCCTTCCAGCTGTGATGACAACCGTCTGAAGGCCTCAGTTGAAGCCAATCCAAGAAAAACAGTGTGAGAAATTGCTGGAGAGCTTGGCTTATGCACTGCAGCTGTTTCCCGGCATCTTGATGCAATCTGCAAGGTGGAAAGGCTTGAGAAGTGGGCACCTCATGAGTTGAATGAACAATAACAAAATCGTTGATTGGCGATCTGCTCTTCACTTGTCATAAGAAACAAAAACAACCAATTTCTTGACCAAATCATTACGTGTGATGAAAAATGGATCCTCTATGACAATCACAAATGATCAGCACAGTGGCTTGACAGAGACAAGACGCCTAACCACATTCCAAAACCCAGCCTCCACTCAAAAAAGGTCATGGTCGCTGACTGATGGACTGCAGCTGATGTTATTCACTATTAACTTCTTGCAACCTGGTGAAACCATCACAGCTGAAAGGTAGTGTCATGAATTAAACGTTGTTCATCAGAAACTCTCCCAATGACAGCTGGCATTGTTGAATCAAAGAGGCCCAATCCTGCTCCACAACAATGATCATCCTCATGTTGCAAAAGTGACTCCTCAGAAACTGAACACATTGAGGTACAAAGTTCTCCCTCCCCCAGCCTATTCACCAAACCTTTCTCCCACAGACTACCACCTTTTCAAAACACCTCGACAGCTTCCTCCATATGAAATCCTTCTCCAACCAAGCAGCAACTGAAACTGCCTTGCAACAGTTTATTGACTCCAGAAATCCAGATTTTTTTTCAAAATGGTATAAATGGGTTTGTAACTCGTTGGCAGAAGTGTATTGATTGTAACTGGAACTTACTATGAGTAATAAACTTCTCGTTCAGCAACGACATGAAGTCTCATTGTAGTGGTAAAAATACCAACAAACTTTTGTAATAATCTAATATATTCATAAACTCTTTAGTTGTAGGCATTTTTATATCTTGAAGGTAGAACTGCACTTAGCTGATTGGTTATACTGGTGCAGAAGTTCTGGAAAAAGTCTGACTGTTTTGGCCTAACTTAGCTGAATACAGAGCATTCTTAACTGCCACCACTGGTAATTCATTCATTCATTTTGATTTCTTTCTATTTAACACAATTCTAACATAATCATTGATATTTTTTATTTCATTTGTGCATTACTCCTGCTTCTATTAGACCATATTCCACTTTCTTTTCTAACCTTTCTAGTCAAATCTCACTTTTTTGGGAGGCCTTCCTACTCTGTACATCATCAGCGAAACTTAGGGTTCTCCATTTTGGGCTCTCTTCTGCCAGATAGATGCTGTCTGAATTAAGTAACTCTCTACACATCGATAGGATCAGATCCATGAAGGCTCTTTCTCTGTCTTCCACAGGTCATGATGACAACACCATGGCTGTTGGTTTGGGTTATACATGCCACATGATGTTAATGCTGTCTCGGATTCTCAACTTACCACTTCGGTATCCTATGGAACACTGGAGTTCTCGATCAATGGTAGTGGATCACATTCACACAAAGCTCACAGACCGTGAGAGAAGGTCAGGCAATTCATCTTTGATGTAATCAGGGTTTTTCTTGAAATGTTAACTTGACAAAAAATTTCCCAGCAGAAAGAAAGAAAAACATAAATCAGGGGAGACAAATTGTTCTTTTGAAAAGTTTAAAATGAAATTGGATGCTGGATTTTATGAAATATAGGTAATGTTCAGTGAGTTTAGAAAGTTGGTTTCTTCAATGTTAATCCAAAAATTTGTATGTATTAAAATTTTTAACTAGAAAATGTTATTGCAACAAAAATACTAGCAAAAAAATTAATTTTTCTTCTTACTAAAGAGATTTCCATCTTACTCTTAAAAAGTACATTTTAATACATTTATAATATGCTTCTTCACCATTTCATATCTTATTCCATTAAACGGAAAACACAAAAGATTAACCTTTCCAACTTGGTACAGGATGGATAGAGCAGTTGGATATAAATACAAGTGTTAAAATTTGAAATTATCTCTTCTATCCAAGGAAGGTTTTAAAAACCCACCAAATAAGCTACAGCTAGCTATCAAGTGTACTCTCAGATTATCAACACAAGATTTATAGGAACTGGGAGGATGAATATTTTATCTGAGATGCTGTTATGGGTGACAAC
Organism: Nautilus pompilius; assembly: GCA_018389105.1. NCBI lineage: Eukaryota > Metazoa > Mollusca > Cephalopoda > Nautilida > Nautilidae > Nautilus > Nautilus pompilius. Next base: position 24,596 of record JACATO010001756.1, on the reverse strand, counting down.
TATACCATAGTGAAACAGTTCATTTTCTAGATTTTTGCTATCACTATCCTGATGTAACTATCTCTGTCTGCACAGCATTCAAATTTTGCACGCTATTAATAAACTTTTTAAAACATTTTCTTTTCTTTTTAGCTAATTTGGGTTTTCATTCCTCATATCAGTATGGAAAAAAATGGTCAGATTGTTTGAATATATAAACTAAATATGTACTTTGTTCATCAGTATTTTATGTTTTTAAATTGTCCATGGACATTGTGTAAATATATAAAAAGCCTCCCTATCCTTTCTTTTTTAGTTTTCCACTTTATTGCAAAGGAAAGAAAGACTTTTACTTTCAGTATGGAGTATTTTTGCTTAATAAAAACATAAGTCAGGTATGGATATTTGGTTTTTATAGTTGAAAGACTTATTGTTATGCAATAAAGTATTACTTGTTACATTTTGAATAGTATATTTAGTTAAAGATTTTATGATAAGAGGGTGTGACTCTAATTGTTTTGCTCATTAGTTGGCCAGAACGAATTACAATTAGTAGCCTGCATGCTGTGTGCAATTTTAAAAACTAAATATTTCAAAGGAACTATATAGGTAACTTAATGAAAGCAAATTGATTCATTTTCATGCTGAACAATGACAGAAAATATCACTTTTATACTTGCATTTTGAATAATATATTTAAATAATTATGACTAAGGTGATATAACTCTGTTTTGTTTGTTTGCTGACCAGAGAATGAATTAATAAAAACGTACATTTTAACGGTGCCACAGACAAAATATCAACTGTATACTTCAGGAATATTTAGGAATTTGATTTAATACTAATCTTTTATTTATTAAATTCCAGCTTCGATGGTACTGTGGACTGGTCACAGCTGATCTGAGGTTAACCTTGCCAAACTTGAAGTCTCTCTTGGAGATCAAGCTTGGTGTGAGGAGGTGAGTATACAGGGTAGACACAGTTGAGAAATTAGATTCAGGTAGAAGTAGATGTAAGGCGAGTGGATACAAACATATAATGTACCTGTAAAAGAAGAAGAAAATTCTGGACATGTAGAGGAGGAGGAGGACACACGGGCAGAGAATATGCCAAAATGAGATTAAATAAAACACCTTTTATTCCTATGTGAAAATTACCTTTATTAAAAGACAGACCTTCCCTTAGTGATCACTTGGCTTTATTTGAAAAATTTGTTCTGAACACTTGTTCATATCAGCTTGTTTTATTTAACATTAATAAAAATAGTGTTGACATCACTATGAATAACAGTAATAAGTGATTCCAAGTAACACAGGTAATGGAGTTGCTGGTGATTAGACTACTTGACTACCAGGGCTGAGGGCCCAAGTTCATTTCCCAGTCAGGGTCAGGTTGGTTTGGATTATGTTTCTAGCATGGGCTTCTTCTTCTTCACTAGCCAGTCATGTGAATTTTCTCCCACATCTAAAAATGGAAACTTTTAGTAGGGATTTTCCTGTTTAAGTCAGAAGCGCTAGGTTCCTCATAGCAATGCAGAACAAGCAGCGCAACCTAGCAGATAACTACAGCACTGTGCTTCTATTGCCAGGGTTGTGTCCCTTCGTAGAGACTCCAACTCCAGGTATCAGTAGTAATGATATCAGTTTAGGTGCTACTTGTTTAATAAACAGAATATTCCCTTTGTTTTCAAGGACATGTGCTCTTTAGGCTCTCTCGTATTGTTACCATGAATCTTTTTATGTATTAGCTTTATTAAGTCTGTAGTAATACATGGTTCGATCTGACAACAGTTAGTGGTCTCCCATTGGTAACATCTGATGCACTCTAGGAGAACCTGCTGAGATTTTTAATGCTAATGACTTTTCACAAGAATATCCAAACACACCTCTGATTTTATCTGTTGTATTGATGTAAAAAGAAAAATCTTAGGAACTTTTGTTTTTTGTTTCTCTCTTTGGATGTCTGAAATAAACTCTGCTGTAGTAGATGACTGAAAGCTGGTGTTGATTCAGTAAATATGGAAATAGAAACAATTTTAAAAATGTATTCTTATGCTTGCAGTGATCAAACAATTTGCTGGCAAGGTCCAACCCTACCAGGAAAGTTACCGTTACCTGGCCTGGGACAAACTAAGATTCCGCAGACAGGTGCTGCAAGTAAGAACATGGCTGCCAAACATTACCAAAACACACTGCCTAGTCGTGAGCTTGGTGATGCAAATGACCACAAGAGAGGCATCTCATTAACTGAAAATTCCCAGATTAAGGTGAAGCCCATTTCAAGCAGACTTGGTGAGAATGAGAATTTGTTTGACAGGACAAATGATTGCTTTTTCCAGATATCACAGCCTGATTCTAGCGTTGCAACATTACCTGCTTCCACGGGGATAGAAGCCAATCAGGGAAAAGTAATTGACGTGCACGAAGTTGGAAAGACGGCCAGCATAAACTACCTGCCTGTGGATGAGGTAGACAAGGCCGAAGAAGCTGCTGATTGGCTGAACATGTCATATGACAGTGCCGCAGCTGCTAATGGCAGCAGCCAGAATAACGGTTATGACTGTCTTGTGTTGCCAGTGAATAGCTGTGGGAATGTCCTGTGGCTAGGGAGTGAGCCGGAGATTGAATCAACATCGATGCACAGTCCGAAGCGAACATTTAAAACAAGTGCATTTAGAACTAACACCAGCGATCTCTACAACCAAATCTCTCCAGAAGAGGAAACAACAAGCTCAAGTGCCAGTTCTATGAATGATGAGCAGTCTTCAGACTTGACGTGTGTAGAAACTGGCTAAAGAGTTCCACCATGCGTTCAAATGTGCATCGCAAACAGTTTCATGATAATCAATATTCTCACCAAAGTACTCTCTTCATACGGGTATCTGATGTTCAAACTTTCGTATGAAATAAGTCAGGCCAGTGATAATAATTCAGAAATAAAAAAACAAATGCAAAAAACTATTTTTCTCCTGTAAAGCATATTTGGGAGATAATTTATGATGCTATATTAGTTAATGCGTCTGTCTTGTGTATCTTTTGGATGGGAGACAGCTTTGTTTTCTTGAAGCTACAGCAAAGTGATAAATTTAAAAAAAAAAAAGTTTCTTTGTAATAAGCAAAATCATTAAAAAGGTAAGGCAAGTTATCTCCCTTGTTAACATTTTTGATGAAGAAATTTGTGTTTCACAGTAATCTACAGGATGTATAATTCTGCATGCATCCATGGGCAAAGTTGGTCATAATACAAAGTTTTCATGAGCCAGACAATATAACGATGGCATGACAAGAGTTAATTTTGTTTTCTCCATTCTGTTTTTATTTAAAAAGTTGTTTTGTTTTTTTTCTGTTCAGTTATTCTGAGAGAGAACCTTTAATTAATTTACTATGCTTCCTCAGAAATGTTGCTGTAAATATATGCCAAGTAAAATTTTAAAAATTTGAAGAATAAAACACTTTAAAGCAAATTGGAACTACCTATTGCCTTTTTTCAAACTGCTTTCTTTAAATAAATTACTAGTCCAGATGGATTTTTTTAGTGGATGAGTGAGAAGAAGAAATATATATTCAAGAACTGTGTGTAAAAACACATTGTGATGAGAAATTCTACTAATTAATTGGACAGATAGATAATTTTACTTTTTAAAACCATCTTTTTGACAGATTTGTTTCCCAGTAGTGTAGCAAATGAGGACATTGATGTTTAGTTCATATTCACCGGTGTTCATTAAAAAGAAGTGGTTTAGTTGTGAAACACTGATTTTATCTGTCTGTCTGCTCCAGATCTTGTACAGTACATTTCCTCATATTAAGCCTAACAGTAAAACAAAAATGAGTTTAAAAGAGATGAGGATTTTATTTACAGTTAAATTAAATATGTAAAATCTCATAAATTTGAAAACTTTATAGGATGGGTGGAGGAGATGAGCACAACCTAGAATTTGTACAAAGATTAACTTGTAAAGATTGATCAGATGAAGCTTTTGGATGTGCACATCGTTTGAAGGCAGACCTGAATTTTAAATGTTTGGCAAAAGATAAGCAATCTTTGTTTTTAAAGTTGTCTTGTGTAATTGCCTTAGATTTCCTTTTCAGTATCTGCTGTGGATGAGGACTTCTGCATCATGTTCCAGAATTTAAGTCTCTTGTGTAAAGCTTTTTAAATAATATTTAAAAAGGAGTCTAGGTAAAGCTAATATATACATTCAAATACCTGTATATCTCTGCCTTGTCTGTAAACGAAGCCTCTACTGGAGATTAGGGTGATTTCCAGCTAAAAGAAGCAAGATTTACTGTTAAAGTTTTTAAAAAGGTTTATATATATATGGCTATAGACTGGTGTTAGTTTAAAATTTCTCTGTATGCAGTATACTAACAGATTAAAACAGAAGAAACTGCATAGTTATTACAAGAAAGCAAAATGTCTTCATGTCTTATGCAGGATCTCTGGTCAGAATACTCTCTTTTTTTTCTCTCTCTTATTTAAACTGTTACTCAACCAATTACTGTGGTAATATATTTTGTAAACAGTAATTTTAATCATTGTAAAGGAAAGACTAACTTGCTGTCTGAAATAACCATCTGTCTCATTCAAAGCTAAATACATTAAAATGTTCTTTCAGTAGCATAAAAGCTTTTAAACGGGTTACCAATAACGATTGCTTTAAATCAGACAAGCTTTAAGTAGGGGGGTGTGTGTGTTAGTCTAACAAGAAAACATTCCCATAATGCACTGCTATTAAAGCTGACAACATCCTGTCTTTCCAGTTGTGTTTTTTTTTTTTTAAATTGCAAATACCCAAGTTGTCTGGGATCTGAATGAACTCTAGAGAGTTTTGAATGGTCACGTTCTAGAGTTTAGGGTCAGCTGCTGTAGTATATCATTATGGGGCTGTTGATTGGTTCAGGATCTATGCTTTACCGATTTAAAGAAATTTTAAATCTCTGATTTGCGGAATATCCACAAGTTGTGCTTTTTATAAAGTCTACGGAGTCTTTGATGTAAAGGGACATCTATCCACGTTTCTTTTCCTTATTATGATACCAGTCTATTTAGTAAATACGAGTTCTCTCTTTTTTTCTGACTCCTTACCAAACCAGAGTTCATACTCTTGTTCAGGATAGATACATCTTTTGAGTACTTCCATCCATGCAAATTATTTTATAAAAACCCCTTGATAAATCAAAACTATCTCTCTCACACACACTTTAAGATGGCGTAGGCTGTTTTGCAATATTATCAAGCAGAAAACAGAATTTCTGACCCTGAAACTAGTGGACATGATTTTTGGAATCCCCAAACATTTTTCCTTTCAGCGCTGTAAACACCTGGTTATTTTAGTGTTGTAAATAAATTTTTTTTTTAATTTAAAAAGTTATCTAATTTTCTATGAGTTTAGCTGTTAATTTAAGAAGTTAATCCAATCATGAATATTTATTTATAAATAGCAGGCTCTGCTGCTCTTTAGTAGCTGAAGCCTTTTGAAGATCTCTCTAACTTTTCATTACTTAAAAAGTGTATAAGGAAAAACTATCAGAAAATGTTCTAATTTATTTGTCACTTCTCTTAATTCTTCTTGTTTTCCATACTTTTTTCTACATCGCAGAGATTGTGTGTGTGTGTGTGTGTGGATGGACATTTTTATTCCATTACATTAATAACATTTGCTTTTGTGAGTTCAAAAACAAATGAAGGTCAACCAGACAGATACTTTGTCACTCTTAAATTGGGCGGTTCAGTGGAATATTTACGGAAAATAAAAGTAATTCTGCATTGGCTACATGAAGGAAAACTGAAACGTAAATAATAAACATTACATAAAGATGTTTTGTTTAAGAAGTCTCATCTCTTTTGTGTGGTTGCCATAGTAATCTTGCGAGCTGAATGAATATTGGATGAGATTTTGGCATTGTTCTATTTTTAACTATTAACCATTGGTGGTGGTGGTGGTTTTATTATTTGAATCACTATTATTATTTTTTTTATATATATAATTAGTTGACTAAATATATGTATTACAATAAGATCAATTATGGTCCTTGCTGTGTAGGCTAAATAAGAGCTGCCATCTTTGTTGTTCACTATTGTTATGTCAAACAGGAGAGATGACAATGCAGATGCGTGTGACCAAGTTTACCGGATCAACACATCGACGGTGGGTTTTTTCCCTATGTACAGAGAGAGAAATGGCATCAGAATCTTTTATAAAGTAACAGAAAAAAATGGTTAAAAACATTACCACCTCTGATTCCCTGCGTGCGGTTGCCACAAAGTACTGGTTACCTCTCGGCTGAAAGAATTTCAGCAAGTTTTATAAACCCTGCTTGTTGGACTCCATTAGCCAATTAGTTCCAGCATCTTTATTCCCTCTTGTACAAACTGGTCAGGGAAACCAAGATGGTAATAGGTACTGAGGCCTAGTTATTTGTTATACGAAGGCATTACTTTTCCCTGGGGGCCCATCTACTTTACTTAAAAACTAGTTTACACTCGTGCTAACCCTGACCAACTGGTAATTCATTTCGTCCATGTGCAATTCTCGTGCCTAGATCCAGCCAGCCTGACACTAGCCAACTTATAAACATTACCTTTAGTACTGTCTTATTAAAAAGTAATTTCAGTTTCTAATTTTTTTTAAAATCTAAATTGCAGATTCTAATCTAATTTACCACTGGTTGCATATTTGTTAAAAAGAAAAATTATATTGCTTATATATGAATGGTTTGAATAAATCTGCAAACAAGTTATTTGCAACTTTAGGGAATTTAGCACTTTTACTCATCCATGAAATTTACATTATCAGTTTCTTTCTGCCAGATTTACTACTAAAAAAAAAGCAATATGAATGGTGATATTTATTTAATATTATTTTTTAAATTAATGTTGTTTAAACTATAAAAGTTACACCTCCAGATTTTTATTTTGCTTTCAAAGGAGAACCCTCATGAATTATGGAAACTTTCTCATGAATAGTGTTGATAACTGAAGATTAACATGAGAATTGGGCCTCCTTTCTAGACACTCAAAACCTCTCGTTAGTATCCCCATCAGACATCTGAAATCCAAGCTGCGTAAATTTGGTTATGTCCAATTTTTCTCTATAACCTAAATGTTGGAAACCTGAAAATGTTCCAGAGAATCTACACAAGGACCTTTTCCATTAATTCTGTATCCCTTTTAAAATAGGAGCACCAAGCTTCCTAAACCCCTGGCTAAGTGTAACCTGATATAACGTTTATATTCCACCACACAGATTAGGGGAAAATGTGATCCAGGTTTGGGCACAGGCAGGCACCCACACACACCACTCCCCTCTCTGTCTCTGACTTGGGGATGGCACCTGATTATGGTGATTTACTCAAAGCCCTAACAAACTCTGGATTAACAAAATACTTTTATTTCGAGGCACCTGGAAAACAATGTAGAGAAATACTCCACCTAAAACTAAAGGCAGGTAAGCAAGATGGGAGACCTAATTGCACCAGTGTCGAGAGTGATTCACAAAGATGTCCCTATCCTGCTCTCTTTATCCCTAAGAAAACCCATTCACTGAATATTCATATATCTTAAATAAAAAAAAATTTTTTTTTAAAGGGTTAACAAGTATATTATTCCTTCCTTACTTATTTATTTGAGATTAAAATTATTCTTAATCGATTTAATGATAATGCGTGGGTGGTAAATAAGCAAACAGAAGTTGTGTCTTTGCCCTTTAAATCTATGAAGAGAGCTCTGCGCGCACTGAGGCCAGAGTTCAACCGAGCTCTCGCCTTGCGAAGACCCGGTTCTATCTTGTGCTGGATTTCCCTTTGTTTGCTGGTGTTCCCCCCCCCCCCGTGTGATGTTTGTCGGGGAGGGGACGAGACGGCTGGCAGTCGGTGCGAGGCTAGCTGCGGTGGCCCCTGCCTCGGGGGCACGCGACAGGACCTGGATGTTGCTCGCCGCCGCGCCACATCAGCTGAACCCCAGGTAGGTTTGGTTTGTCGGTATTTACGGACGGACGGACGGACGGCGACAGGGTGACAGGGATGGAGGGATGGAGGGAGGGAGGGAGAATCCGCTCGCCCCTGTTCTCCTCAGCAGCAGCAGCAGCAGCAGCGCGAGCCTGGTTCGGTCTGTATCTCCATCCCGAGCTTCGCTAGTAACGCGCACTTCGTGCTCGCCTCGCGAGACTCTCCCCCATCTCCATCGCAGCAGCAGCAGCAGCAGCATCCTCCTCCTCCTCCTCCTCATCATCATTTTTAAAGCGAGTTTTTTTTTTTATATCTCGACATGGGAACTTTAACAAAAAAAGGAGAGGGGGCTGTGGAATCTTCATCTGAGCTCGAAGTGAACCAACATCAACATCATCAACATCATCATCATCATCATCTTCATTATTATTATTATTATTATTAGAAATGAATTCGGTCGCAAAAACGATTGGCTTCGATCTCCCTGCTGCGGTAACCGGGGCTGGGTTTCATAAATTATCCGAGCGAGGGCCGCATGCGACCTCACAAAATAAAATGTCGGACGGGAGAAGGAAGATATTATATCTGTCGACGAAGAACAAGCAGGGAGGGGGGGTGGGTTATTTTACCCCTATATTCCCCTTTCTGAACCCCCCCCACCCTCGGAACGAACAAACAAACAAAACAACAACAAATTCGTTAAAAGATGGCGGAGCTCCGCCCTCCGCAGGAAGTAAACTACCGGCTAATTTAACTGTAAAAACACCACCAGACCCCTTAATGCACCTAAAGCATCGTAAATCGTAATAGCTTTGCTGTTCCAGAAAACCCCAGGTTGGTCGGAATCCCCGTCCTTATGCGCTGGCGAGATAAGTGGAACTCAACGAGAGAGGGGGGGGGGGGAATGGCCGCCGTTCGTTTCGTTTCGCTGGCAGCCCGTGCCGTCCCCTGGTGCGGGTTTTACACCAACCCCCTTAACGATGTAGCTGCCCCCGGACGGAAGCTGAACCGCCGCCATCTTCTTCTTTTTTTTTTTTTTTATTTAAATCTGATTTTTGCAACAAAAAAAAAAAAAAAAATCTAAATGGTGAATTTTTTACCCTAAAAAGGGGGGGGGCTTCTTTAAAGATGATTCCCGGGGTTGGTGGTGGTTGGGGAGGCTAGCGATTGTTAGCTGCATTAAAGCTGAATCCTTTTATGCCAAGATGAAAGATGAGGTGTCTTGTGTTTAATATGGATTGGTTAGAGGAATTGAGTTTCGTGAGGGTTTAGTTGGTTGGATAAAGATGCTGGCCATTGGAACCGATAGTGCAAATCTGGGAGTGTTTCTGACTTTGGCAAATTTCAGTGGAGATTATCTAAATTATGGAGCAGATTGAGCGCACTTGGCTAGTTGATGCACCAGTCGCCACGAGATGTAGCATCTACTTCACTAGATTGGGGGGGGTGGGGTGTTAAAGATGTACTAAATATTGAAGGTTTTCAAAGCATAATCTACTTGGACTTCTTCCTCCAACATGTGACATCTCCAAATGCATCTATAGAGAAATCGGAGCATAGGGAGAGTGGCTGGGATCAGTTCGTGGTTTAAAAGGAAGGTGGATTTAATTGTAAGACTTTGTTGGCTGTTGGTTGTTTAACTTGAAAGTAGTCATCTCCTGAACTGTTTTCCTAATTACAGCTGACTGTAAATGCCTTTTTAATAGTACATCTGTCCAGAAATAAAGTGGGGGGGAAACCCCCCCCCCCCAAGAAATATTAAATTGGTAAAACTAGCAGAAAAATGAAAATTGTCAGGTATCAGAGGCATTATAAGTCCCTTTTTTAGACTTAATTGTACAATATAAGCAATTATAGCCGTCTTAGTCTATTTTTTCTGATTTCAGACTCATCGTCTCTCTTTTGAACCTATCAACCATACACAATCACTGTTAACTAATTTTTCAACAGCAAGAAAAACGTTCAAAATCCAGCAAACTATGTATCAGGAAATCCAAGTACTTAACTGTGGTGTATTATCACTTAAAGCTTCTTTTTTGTTGCATAATTACAGACCCAGCAAATCATTTTTATGCTAAATTTGGTTGATACCAAAAGCATGATGCTTTTGTGTTAATTCAGTACTGTCTTTTACTGCTAATTTGAGTAACCATCAGCTCAAATTATAATTTTGAAGAACTTTTAATGGATGTCATTATTGATGCTTGCTATTGCTTTCTCTGGCAGATAAAAATGGTACCTACAAATGAAATTCCATATGAACCTAAGCTATCATCCATTATTGTTCTTCATTGGTTACTCCCAGTGGAGAATTGTTGAGGAATCTGGGTTTACAGAGGCTGGTGTGCAAATAACTATTTATAGACTGATGTAAACTGACTCAGCTATGAACTTAAGAGATGAGGAAGAAAGAAAAACCATAGAATGGGAAAACATGGGCTGTTTGTTCAAAAGTCTGGAACAGACTTTATTTTTTTGACACGTAGCAGATTAGCTGGTGACCGCAATTCCTGTGCAACAGTTAGCAATCTCGACCTATACCACTGAAAGATGGTTAAGTGAGGTTGGAATGATTGGCTGAGTATTGGCTAGAAGGGCCTCGATTGACTGTGGTAACATGAAAAGGTGACTGACTGGGCTAAACATTGGTAGGACTACACCTTGGTTTGTTGTGCTGTGGTTGGATGAGAGCAGATTTGGTTCTAAGCAACAGCAGCATAACAGAAGAAAGGCCAGAGAAAAGTATTAAGGTGGATGTGCTTGCTTTACATTAGAGTGTGGTGGTGGAAATGGGAAAGTATGGAGGTGTTTGACTTGACCAAAAAAAAAAATAATTGGATTCTCACAAAAGAGAAATATCACAATATTCTGCAGTGCCATGCAATTCCATCAGGGTATTGTTTGACAGGTGATGGGTATGTACTGCTACAAGGTGGTGATCTGAAGCCCGCCGCAAAGATCACTACATAATGCTTTGCTGGAAAGCATGGTTTGGTCTCTCTGTATCCAGGGGGAAACCACACTGAACTTGTCTGGGATGAACTAGATTGAAGATTTAAAAAAAAAAAAAACAGAAGTTCCAACCAATATCCTTCAGCTATGGAACTACTTGGAGGCGGCATGTGGGTCACTCTCAAGGCTGTTTTGAAAGGTTACTGGGCTGGACGCTAAAGATGTGTAGCAGTTGTTTGCACGAGAGCTGGCTGCTTTGATGAAAAGACCTTGAAATGATAATATCGTCACAATTAATGGTTTATTTTCTCATACATGATTCATCAGACTTTTCGTGTTTTTTGGCTGGAATAATGCATGAATAATAATTAACAATCAAGTGTTGAAGTCTTCTTGTGTTGGGGGGCCATAACTTTGAACACTAGTGTGTTGTGTATTTCCAGGTGCGTAGTCTCTGTGCCACCTGGTGATTACAAAGTGGACGGCCCATTCTCACTTGTCTGTTGACAGTGCAGTCGAGAGGAGCCTATAACTTTCACCTGTTTTTACACGCATTTAAAACTCTGTATGGTCAAACGCTTTTGTTATTCATTTCAGAAGATGTATTCTCTTTCTAGTCGTACCCACTGCTGGGAACATTGCTAGCTTTTACTAAAGTATTATTACTTTGAATTTTGCTAATTTACTAACTCTTACTAAGTTTCAACTTCAGTGCTAAAATGCTAATTACATCTCAAAGGCATATAAAAATACTTAATTAACTGTTTGCTTTTGAGGTTCCTTGAAGTGATTGATGTCAGAAAGCATGAACATCATCAGTAACGTGTAGCTACATTATCACTTATAATGGTTTTTCCTGTGATAGATAAATACTTGGTCTTTCTGTAATTATCCGTGACCAGACTGACTAACTTTCAAGGTTTATTTGTAAAGTAATTGACAAACCCACCTGTCGTTTTACCTGGCTACCTTTTTAAATGAGTGATAACTTCAAGTTAGCTCATCTTTTATAATTGATTTCAAACTGGCTTATCCCTGCATGAGGGAAGTGCATAAAGAATTGGTTGCTTTCTGTCTTAATATTTTTCAGTTAATCCAGTCACCTGGATGTGCATTATCAGCAGCTAAATGGAAAATACACCATTGAAACAGGACTACATCCTCGTTTCTGACGAAACAGAGACATCTGGTGAGAACAACGTGTTTCCGGTACAGATTATTGCCAATGTGTCCATAGCAGGCTCTGAGGGGAAGACGAGCAGTATTTACCATGCCTGGAATGGTTCTCTTCACGATGAGATGTCCAGGTCTTGGCCCGTGAGATCACTGATGGACAGCGACAACAAATTTGTTGATGAAGCGGCTAAATCCGCATACAGTCCAGAATCCAACAGGGAAGAGGTGGCTATGGATGAGAGCTCTTTTACAGTTTCCTCAAGTTTGGACAGCGTTCCAGGCGAGGAGCCAGATTCCAGTCGTTCACAGCGAGGAGGAGTTCCGTATAAAATAAAACGGTACAAGTGCTCGCGTTGCGTGTACAGAACCTGTTACAAGTCAGATCTGAACAGACACACAAAGAAACACGACAAGTATGCGTACAGCTGTGATGTCTGTAAAATGCCGTTCATGACGGAGATGACCATTATGCACCACAGACGTAAGCACCACCCAAGCTTGATGGCTCAGGATGCAGTGCATCCCTGCACACGCTGTTCGTTTGAGTCTGCGAGCAAAGAGGAGTTCGAATCCCACGTGAGTAAGCACGTGACGGCAAGTTTTTTTTGCAATGTGTGCAATCAGGTTTTTGAGAAGAAAACGACTATGGAATGGCACAAGAGGAAGAAGCACAATGTGGAAAAGGATAGGCATTTCAGCAGCAATAGATCGGCAGTGATAAGCAAAATGAAAAATTGCATGCAGGAAAGTGGTCAGCGTAGCGATGAAGAAGGTATGGCTTATGAATATCCACCCTCGGGTGATAGAAATCAGCAGATTCAACCATACAACCCCAATTGCCAAGACGGTGAGTTATTTCACTTTGGCTACGACAAACAAGAATTGGCGTGCTCAGAACACGTCACTACATCAGATGAGAGATGTGAAGACACCAAACCGATTGTGGGTAAGTTTATGTGCAAATTTTGTTCAAAGCGTTTTGGCAGCAAGTTGGTGTTGAAGTATCACTGCTGGCACAGCCATAAAGAACAAGTGAAGGAGCTGAGCAACAGTCAGGTATCGCAGGGAAAGATGGATGGTAGCTTACCTGGGATACAGGATGAAACTACCGATGATCAGTTGACTTTGAATGCTAGGGAAACAACGTATCAGGAGAAGAACCAGTTGTCTCTCCTGTTGCATTTTGAGGATGCGCTTCCTCCAACACGTAGCCTCCGTTACCAGTGCCCATTGTGCTCGTTTGACACCTGCTACAAGAGTACTATGGACCGGCATGTGAAGAAGCATAGTGAGGCTAAGTACTCGTGTGAAATCTGCGGAATGCCGTTCACTGTGATTGGAAACTTGTACCACCACAAGAAAGTGCACCACCCAGAGATTTTATCTTCTGTGCCCAATCCCATGGAGAGGCACAAGTGCTCACTGTGCATATATAGCACCAGCTACAAGTCCACCCTGGAGAGGCATCTTCGAACTCACGGCATTGCGAAGTACCACTGCGAGATGTGCAACATGCCATTTGTGTTTGCTGGCAGCCTGATAACACATAGGAAACTGAAACACCAGCTGTGTGAACGTGAATTTGTGGAAACAGTTTTCATGGAAGAGTCAGAGACAAGTGGAAAGGGGCCGAGGAGGAGGAAATGTCCATACTGTTCTGTGTCAACTCTGAGTGCCAGCAAATTGAATCGCCATCTACGGAGCCACAAGAATGCAGGTTACTACTGTGGAAATTGCAGTTTATTTTTTGCTCTGAAGAAGGAGTTTGAAGTTCACATGCAGGAACACCTGTCAAAACGTTGGGCAGAGGCGCCGCCATTCAGCAGTGCAGGTGCTGGAGAAACATCTTCGACTAATGTCGGAAGGGAGTCTCCGGCTGCTGCGGGGGAGGGCCCCGATTATTGTCATCTATTTGAGGCAGAAGAGATGGTGGGCCGGGGCAGCCAAGAAACCTGGACAAGTTCAGGGAGCTATGTTGACCCAAGGGCCCCGTCAGATGAACAGTGCCAAAACATGGGAAACGAAGGGGTCTTTGATTGTGACGTCCGAGAACTGTCGGTGAAGAAGGAAGCTGACTCACAGCCAAGGATGCTGGGCAGGGCCCTCAATAATGTGTTTTTAGCAGAGGAAGAGAAATCTGGATCCTCGAGGTCAGGGCCCGCGGGGTCCCTGCACACAAGTGATGCTGGGGCTCTGAAGGAGAATGAGCAGTGTTCGTGCAAGCTCATCCAGCCTGTGCACGGTGAGATTCTTTCAGGGCCCCCATACAGGGGTCGCTATGCCAAACTCGTGTCTGATTTTGACGACTTTGCTACTCGCCCATTTGCCTGTTCACTATGCTTCTTCCGCTGCAGCGTTCTGAAGGACCTCTTTTACCATGTGCAGAACCATCTGACAGGCTGCAGCTCTTTGCCTCTTCAGGCCTCATCAAAATTTGATGCGCACCAGTTTACTGAGAACATCATCTTTTGCCCATCATCAGGGGGGAAGCAAAAGTCAAACGCTGCACTGGTCGAGGGCTCGCCTGGTGTTGAATTTCTTGGGCGTGAGCCGTCTCGCTAGAACACTATGCATGCTGAAATTCCATCTGTCTGTGAAAAGCAGACACCACAAGTTTTACTGAATTCTAATGTAAATTAAAAAAACATATTTACTTATGGAGGTTTTTCTTACTATATCTATACAGAAAAAAGCCCATTGTTATGCACGCACATAAAAACACAATCTATCTTCTACGAATATTTACCGGAACTACTTTAGCCTGCGGTGGGTGCGATAACACACTGCGCCAGCAGACATCAAGTAAAGTCCATCTCAATCGGTAAATGATGTGTCAGGATGGAGTTTACTTGCCTTCTATAACAGCTTGTCTCCACAAAACGGTTGGCCGAACGCTTCGCAGAAATTTCATTTTTAACTTTGTTGCTAGGTGACCGAACGAGCGAGGTAAAACAAAATTTAAGAGGATTCAGTCAGAACAGTAACGACTAGTAGGCCACCAACACATATTTTTATTCATCGGATTTTTTTATTTTAAACAAACTTTCAGCACGCCTACATTTCTAGACCAAATGTGCGCTTTTAAAGGTCTCCCTGGGGAGGTTAGATTAGTTTGGAAACTAGTTATCTCAGCCCAGGGCTGGTGACAAGCCTGATCTACATTTTGCTGCTCAGCCCTGAAGTTACCCCCGATTCGTTTCTGCCACTGCTTGAAACCCACCCAAATCTCAGTTTGACGAATGTAAACGACGCGGGCTATGTCCGTGAATAGTTTCAAAGGCGGACTCGCAGGTGCTTGGAGAAACTGGCGAATTACGTCCCCTTGGCCCATGGACGACGTGAAGCCTCTTGCTTTCTCAGGGTACCTGCTGAATGATGACGCATCTCGCAGCAGCTTCAGACGGAAAGAAAGGAAAACTAGTCCGGCCTGGATAGAAAATAGCTGCCTATTATTTCATTTGTTTTTAAAAACTAAATGTAGAATTGTTTGACAGCATCTTCCAGAGATCGAGCCCTGCTGACGGAAGAGTGCCTTAGTGTTGGTATTGTATCCAGAAGATACTACTACTAATAAAATGTATCATCATCATCATCATCATTATTATTATTATTATTATTATTATTATTAACTATAAATTTTCGCGTTTGAAAATGAATTTTAATTTAAAGGATCTTTTTTTTAAATTACAGAGTTGTCGCCCTTACATTAGTAGCCCAGTTTCTCCATGTAAACCCTACACGAACTACATCGCGATTTCGTTCTGTGTTCTCAATATTGCGTCTGGTTTCGCGGACTATTTTATAATATAGACGTCTATTTGAAATACTCCGAGTCGCCATTATTATGTTTATTTATATGTACGCAACAAAAAATTGGGGGGGGATAAAGTTAAATTTCTGTCACAAAATAAGAGAAACTGTTGTTGCCATTAGCAACAGAGGGTCTTTTCGTTATGACATGGAGATGGGCTGATGCAGAAAGTATAATAATGGTGATGATGATGCATTAGTGTGAAGAAGAGAAAAGAGTAGTAGTAGCTCCAGATGGTGGTGCCACACACCTGTACCACCTTGTTATTCCTACTCCAGTGCCGATTTGCTAGATGAGATGAGACTATTTTACGTCGGCCCTCTTTCCATTCACAATCAAGATAACCTGCGATGTCATAGGGTCTTTAAATTTAAGGCCCAGCTGTTAGTTTATTTACCCTTCAAAGGTGAATTTACTTCCAACGGTTTTAATCTTCGCTGTCAGGGGAAAACGACGGGGTTGAGGTGTCGCGCGATCTCTTCGGAACAGAACAAGGGGTCGAAACGAAGGATCGTTTTAGACGAATGAACATTTAAGGAAACCGTCGTCTCACGCACACGTTTTGCTAATTATCGTCGGTTCTATGGTAACCAAGTGGCCTACATCTGAGTTCATTTGTTCGAATCCAGGTCAAGGAGTGGCGTATTTCACTGCTGACAGACGGCCGGTTGATGATGCTGACACATTGCCACTTCTTCAGAGAAGACCAGGATGCGACCTTAAGGAAAATCTAACAAGAAGAAGAAAAAAAAAACAACAACAACAACAACGCATTGCCGCGATCACCATGAACCATTACGTCTGGCGCGGTTCATCTCGCACAGACACAGACACACCCCCTTCCCTTCCCTTTAAAAGGTCACTCGGAGCTCCGCACTAATTATTCTTATCTAGATTAAGAGTCCGAACAGTAATTACCATTTTAGACCGGTTTATTACAGACCCGTCTACTTTAAATTAGGAATAAAAACAGAAGCAAGTTGTTGTTTGTTTTTTCGGATACAATTAGAAAGAAGTAGAACTGCCCCCCTCGCACTATGCAAAACCATTTTTAATAAGAACCCATAGCGGAAGTTTCCTCCCCGTCAAAATTAACTCTACACTTCCGGTTAGCGCTTTTAATATCTTTGCATGGCACTTGATTCAAAGATCACGTGACTAGTTGCGGCGATTAATTAGCGGTGTTAATTGTTTCCGTGCGCAGTAATACTAATCGTTGATTTACAGGAAAAGAGGTTGGAAGTAGTTAATCAACTTACTTTGTTATTGTTGTTGTTTTTTTATATTTATTGGGTTAACGACTGAATCGCTCTCTCTCTCTCTCTCTCTCTCTCTCTCCATCTCTCTCTCTCTCTCTCTCTCTCCTCTCTCTCTCTCTCTCTCCACCACCAACCGATCTAGGAATCAATGTTACTGATGGCAGTAGACAATGGCGGGGGAAACTAATAATCGGCAGCTCAAAAAGGGAGTTGGTTAATTTTAAATGCCTGGCAGTAAATAAAAATCGGAGTTAAATAGGTGGGGGTGTTTAGGGATTACAGTATATAGGATTCGAAGAGAGAAGAGTCACATAGCAGGAGATGTTTGACTGTAATTAGCTGGAAGATGAGGTGAATTCGGTTACAGAAATAACGATAAAGAGGGATGACGCGATTCCACTCGGAGAGGGGAGACAACTCGGCTATTTCGGCGAAACGGTTTAGTGAGTTGTACAAACTACCAGCTCATCTCAGAACCGGAATTACGACCCTGGCCCTCTTGTTTTCCAGCTCCCCCCCCCCCGGTGATGTCGTAGTTTTGTAGAGTTCCCTATTTCTGCCCGTCTTCGGTCTTGACCTTTGTCGCCTTCCGTCTCGAAGTTTTCGGAAACCGGGTTATCTTTAAAAAGGAAACCGTTCAGAGAAATAGTAGGCTGGGGACACGATCGGCGCACCTGGTTAGGACAGAAGACATCCGGTCGGGTCCGCGATGTTGAGGGAATCAGCGGCGTAACCTAAACCGTACGATGATTGACTCCGTATTGTTGGACAGATCGAACATTCTTGGTCCTAATTTGTCAGGGAGGGGGAGACAATGAAGTGGGCTCCGGTGGGAAAGGGCACACAGCAGCGGAGCTGCAGTCGAAGGGAACTCGGCCTCGCTTTTATGCCGAGATGTAGAACCGAAAGAGGTTATCTCCCTTGTGTTGTTGTTATTGCGGTTTAGTGTGAGGTAAAAAATTCTTTAAAAAATCATTAAATAAAGAGGTAAATAATAATGTTAATTTGGAAATGAGGGAACACAATCGAGAGCCAGCACAGAACGAAAACTGTTTCCACCTGTAGTCTCTGCACCTCGTTATTAAAAGAGCAGAGCAGACCCTGAACATTGATAAGTAGTAACCTTTCGCCGATGCAGGGATGCGAAAATAAAGAACCTACTACCAATCTCCGTATCTAGGGTGGGGTCGGGTGCGTGGGTAGAGAAAATGAGATGTATGTTGGGGGTGCACTTCTGAGAATTTCATTGTCTGTAGTTATCAGGAGTGTATTTAATTATTACCTATGAAACGAATTTTTACACTGTAAGTAATAATGTTACATACCTTCTCTCCAAAAGACGGATGATGGTTTAGCAAATACATCTTTTGTCTCCTCCCCTTTCTCGTGCACATTCTATTTTCTTTTCACTATCATTTATAATTTCTTTATATTGTTTCTTATTTTAGATTCCTCACAATTAAAATTATACCAAACAACAACAACAACAAAAAGAAGAAGAAGAATAGTGTTAGTCAGTGCAAAGTTTTGTTATCCAATGTTCAGCGAGGTAGTAGAGAGAGAGAGATAAAAGAGAAGAGAGAGAGAGAGATGAAGAGATGGCGAGAGAGAGAGAGAGACGAAGAGATGGAGAGAATGAGAGAGAGATGAGAGAAGAAGAGAGAGAGAGATGAGAAGAGATGGCGAGAGAGTGAGAGAGAGAGACGAAGAGATGGAGAATGAGAGAGAGATGAAGAGAAAGAGAGAGAGAGAGATGAAGAGATGGCGAGAGAAGAGAGACGAAGAGATGGAGAGAATGAGAGAGAGATGAAGAGATGGCGAGAGAGAGAGAGAGAGAGACGAAGAGATGGAGAGAATGAGAGAGAGATGAAGAGATGGAGAGATTAAGAGAAAGAGAGAGATGAAGAGATGGCGAGAAAGAGAGAGAGAGATGAAGAGATGGAGAGATTAAGAGAAAGAGAGAGAGAGCATCAAAGCGGACTTCCGGTAGAAAAGTAGTCGGGTAGACAGGGAGATGGGAGCCGGCGCCTTTCAACAGGAAATGTTTGTAACCTTTGGTGCGCTTTCGGCGATTGACGCCTACCTTTTCGAAACATTCTTCGCTGGACTCCCCCCCTTCGACATTGCATAATTAAAGGGACTCCAGCGTCCATCTTCTTCGGCCCGGTTGCAGACTCAGGAAGGAAGTTGTTTTACTTAGACAACTTCCTCGACATCCAACACAGCTACTTACAGAGCAAAACACCTTACAACAACAACAACAACGACAAAGTTGCCGGTTGTGGTTCCTAGAAGTATTTATAAAATCAACCACGTGACCCATTTATTTCTGCTATGCGATTGATTCCCTCCCCCTGGTATCTGAGGATCTGTCGTATAAAGAGTTTTATATAATTTCACGGAATTCGAGATTGCACAAAAGGGGCGCAACTTGTACCGACGGGGCAGGACGATATCCGAGTGACCGTCGGCTGCTTCACTACAGGTGAGCGGGAGCTCCCCTCCGAGCAGTGAACGTGGAGGGTTTGGGATGCTAAAGTTGGGAACTCATTTCCTCGGTCGCGCAACAGAGATCATGGCCGTCGATCGCGCGACACGGTGTCTGCACAATGGTGCCTCCGAATCCAATATCAGCCGTCGGTAGCCAGAGTCCAAACGGACCGTCAGAAGCTGCGCCATCCGGGAAGTTTCGAGCACTCGCCGACGACCCCGTCACGTGATTTGTTCAATCCGTAGGCTGCCCCTGAAATTCTTGATCTTGCGTAATGAAAATCCTTGGATGGTTCCTCTCGCTTTGCGGTTTTTTGTTTTTTTTAAAACGAAATAAAACAGGAAATATCCTTAGAACTTCGTGGACAGCATACAGCAGCACAGACAGCGCCGAGGTCTCCTTTCCACCAACCCCCTGGCTTCAGCTTCCTGGACTAAGCGGAAGGTCCCCGCTATAACCCTTTATTTTCTTTTCGGATGTGCGAGGAAAGAGGAGAGCTCAGGGGAAATCTAGACGGCCAAGGAACCATACTGGTTGGTGGTTGGGTTGGGTTGGGTTGGGTTGGGGGGTTAGGCCGAACCGAACCGAACCGAACCGTTCCGGGCCAAGATTCGGACTCGGCATTTTATGGAATATTCCGATACGGTCGCCTTGGTGGAGCGCAGTGTGATGCGGTACGGTAGGGGGCGCAGTCTGTCGCTGCACGCCATCGGGCAGTATGGTACTCTGATCTCAGACTTCCGACAGGTGGCTCTCGCGACGCATTAAGCTTTGGACGGGCATTCGACGCGGCCCTTTGTGCTTCGAGAGACACCAGAATCTGCTCAATCAAAACCGGGTGTGTGTAAAACCCAGACTTCTTTTTGTGCGCCTTAATCTGTAAAATCTTCCTCAATTTCTCTCCCTCCCCTTTTCAGTCTTCGTTACCGGCGCTATTTTTTTTTTGTTGTTTTTTAAATATAATTTTTCTCGACGTAAAAGGAAATAAATAAATAAATAAATAAACAAAAAAGGGACGCAAGATGATCTCTGGTGCAGTTTGAGGACCGCATCTTGTTGGTAATCGCTGTTATCGTCAAGTATTATGTACCTAGACTCCCTACCCTGTAATATTACCATTTAAAAGAATTAATAATAATAATAATAATAATAATAATAATAATAATAATAATAATAACAACAACAACAACAACAACAACAACAATAACATTAATAATTAATAATAATAATAATAATAATAATAATAATAATAATAATAATAAATAATAATAATAATAAGAACATAATTAGAGGAGGGTTGTCATACCATTTCTGGACAGGAAGTGATTAAAAGGAAACCACTTCTGTTTTCGCTCACTTTAGCAAACGGAAGTGGGTCAATAGGTCAGTCTCAGGTGGGAACGAATATTTTCATTAACGTGAGCAATAATGATAATTAATAATAATAATAATAATGATAATAAAGGAAAGATAATGATTGTTCAAAGACAGAACAGGGAAAAGCGATACAAAAGTGTCGTAAGATGGTAAATAAGGGAAATAAGAAGTTTCAAAGAAAAAACCAAAAAAACTTGTTGTTGTTGTTGTTGTTTTTTTTCTTATTCCAAGTGCATATTCTTTCGGGAAATAACAATTAGTAATCGGAACCAGTGAAAGCACTAAGCATAATTAAACACTCCACGACAGGAAAGTGTTCGACCTACAAGTTGGTAAACTTAAAGGAAAACAACAAAACAAAAACGCATAGTCACGTAAGACGGCCATTTTCAGCACCGCGCGGCACATGGTTATCGCGCACTACAACAACAGGAGGAGGTTGTAAGTGTTTCCCAGATTTTGCTGTTACTTCCAGTCGGATGGATTTCTCACATTATTTCGATTCGACTGCTTATATTTGGTCTGTATCCGGACACAGCAACAGGAGGAGCCGGTTGAGGTAGCCCTTCTTGGGTTATCTGTTAAAGCACCTGTTTGCTTATAAAACAAGTTGAACAAAACGCTGTCTCAGGAAAGATCTTTTGATGATGATGATGATGATGATGATGATGATGATGATGGGATGATGGTGATGGGGCAGCGTTATATGCATAAAGTCCGATAGTCTGTCGGACTCGCCAGCAGCTAAAAGTAGGCGGACGTGCGACGGCTAAAACCAGTTTTCTTCCGGTAAAGAATTTCTGATGCAGGTTATCTCCACTTATTTCTTCAATCAATAATATTGCCTAATAACAATTTTACAAGTTAAACGATTTGTCAGAGGAAACGATCTCGTGATCGGGTTCGATCACCAGAACAGAAGCCGTGAACAATATTAAATCTCTTTAATTTTTTTTTTTTTAAAGAAATCTTCATAGATGTTTAACTCCTTAATATCTTTAAAGGGGAAACATTATTAACCGACATCACGAGTGGATGCTATTATTGCCAGCATTTTCAGTCTTTTGAATTTTTTTCTTCTCGAAAATACGGGGACGGGTGACTTAATATGTTAACATGATCAAACATTCGCATCTCTATGGACTGCAGCCGAGTTATTTAACGATATAAATTATCCGGAGATCAGTTTTTATATTCAAAACAAAATAGCTAATGTGTCATTAAACTGCGGTCGTGTAGATAAATATCGGCTATTAATGGAGCGTCTTGTTTAGGAATTGCAGACAGTCGCTTTCAAGGAATTAGAATGGGTTCAGCTTCCTCTCTATGCCACCGGGGTGTGGTCCATTTACACTAACCTTTAAATCTGTAGTCGTCCATCGTTCCAACCCACGCAGGTAGCTATACGATAAAGTCAGGTAAGACTGACCGGATCAGTACAACAAACATCACATCGAAGTTTTACTCGCGCGGCTGAAATCTAACATGGGGAAATCAACATCCCAATCTAACATGGCGAAATCAACATCCCAATCTAACATGGGGAAATCAACATCCCAATCTAACATGGGGAAATCAACATCCCATCATCGGATGGGGTCGCCTTTAGATGTGACCTGATCTCGTAGATGGGAGATGAGAAACACGGGGGATGGATGAGGGATAACTAATGCTGGCCGATCGATCTTTTATATCCGATATCCTTCCCGCGACTAACCACTGAAAGGCCGAGATGAATCGATCCTTTTGTGTTCCTCTTTCTCACGGGGATGCAGACGCCGGCTGCTGGAGGAGGGAGGAGGAGGGGACTGGACAGGCTGACTGCAAGCCGACTGTCGTTAATAGCTGGCCATCGGTGTCCGCTGGCCAGCTCCTGTTCTCGGCAAACGCTGTGCACCCGGAACACGTGGTCACAGCCAGATGGCCGCGTAATTCTAGAGAACTAAGATAAATATTTGCTCCGGATGCGGACCCGCGAAGCCGGTTTGTCGTCCCGGGGTCCAGTAGAGAGAGAGAGAGAGAGAGAATAAGACCGGTTTGTAGCATGCAAAACCAGGGGCTGAAAGGTGTAGGGATGACAGCGCGGTGGAGAAGACACCTCGTAGGATGAAAGCAGAATTTGCGGAAAACAGAAAGAAAGGTGCTGCTCGGGGCCGGGGATCGGGCGAGAAAGGAAGGGACGGAGAGCGGTAAGTAAAGCGGTCGAGTCTCGCGAACAGGAAGTGGGCAGTGCGCGCTGATCACGAGTGTAATATATAAATAGGTGGGTTAGGGTTGGGAGCCTCTTCGCCCTTCTTACGGAGTGGAGGCGGAGAGAGAGAGGGGAGGAGATGAGGAGTTTCCTGGTTACGGCAGTTGGACGAATCCTCGGTTGATGTGTGTTGGGGGGTCATTAGCTGCGGAATGATCATTTTGCTCGCTTGTTCCGGTCGGTAGGGGTAAAGAAAGGCCCGTTTGTGTGGGCCGAGAGCGCGCGCGCGCGCGCACCCGCTCTATCGAGTCACGCGGCTCATATCTATATATATACGAGCCGGACGCCGCGGTCTCCTCCAAGAACCCGCTCGTCGTACCGCAGAAGAGGGATTCGAACCCGCGAGGCGACAACTGCTTCCCCCCCGGCGCAGCCATGACCGGAGCCGTGTTTTGGACGCTCCTCTTCTCCAGGTAGGTTTTTCAGCCCCCTCCCCTTTTGTTGTTGTTGTTGTTGTGTTGTTTTTTTTTTTTTCGATTCGCGTGACGCGGAACTTCCCGTTTTCTTTTCCCCAAAGTTTCTCTGATCGAGCGCCAGCATCGTCAGCGCGGAACCCAGCAGACGGCCGGCTGCTCCCTGCCGAAAGTTTCTACAAGTTTACGATCACGATAGGAAAAAAAACTGCAAAGGGCCGCAACGAGAGGCGCGAGATTTGCCCAGTTGATCTCTCTCTCTCTCTCTCTCTCTCTCTCGCTCTCTCTCTCTCTCTCTCCATCCCTCCATCTCTCTCTCTCTCTCTCTCCATCTCTCTCTCTCTCTCTCCAGCTCTCTCTCACCATCCCTCCATCTCTCTCTCTCTCCTCTCTCTCTCTCCTCTCTCTCTCTCTCTCTCTCTCTCTCTCTCTCTCTCTCTCTCTCTCACATTTTACTCTTGCCTCAGTAGTATCTGGAGGAAACACGAAGAAATTGGTTGCATGATAACTATAAAATTTCGACTGTATTACTACTGCCTTAGTCAGGGAGAGAGGCGCCATCTGTAGACGATATGGCTACCCATCAGCTCCTCTGGTCCTTTATTTACAGATAATTTCTTCTGTAACAATAACTGGCTCCTCCAAAGATAACGGAACTGACCAGGTTTTCTCAAGCAAGCAGAATCGTGCATGCATTTTGTTAAATTATTTGTAATTTATAATAATAATAAGAAGAAGCAGCCAACCATAAAATATGAACAGCGGGTTGACTGAGTCTCCACCCACCACTAATGTTTAATAAACTTTTTTAATCTACGTCTCTTTTTAAATTGGCCACCATCAGAAGTAGGCTCCAGGGGTTTTAATGGTGCCTATCAAAACTAAACAATATCGATTATTGCAAATGCCCGATGACGATAGTATATCGATATATAAAA